>JARQOC010000005.1:341806558-341934749 GCA_033576535.1 Allobates femoralis | reverse complement strand
AAATACATAGACGATAGGCGGCCGTCACACGCTTCAATTTAGTGAACGATATCGCTTAAGCGATCTGCTTTTTGATCGCTTAAGCGATATCGTTTGTGGGTCGCTGCGAGTAATCAAGCGATTTTACAATGTAAAATCGCTTGATTGTTTGATCGCAGATTTGTGAGCCGGAGCTCATATCAAGCGATAATCGCTTGATCAATCTGCATCATCGTGGTGTGTGACACCACGATGAACGATCTCCCAGCGGCAGAGCCTATGCTGGGAGATGGTATCTTTGGTAAACGTCGGGTTAGTAAGCGCCACGCGGCGCCTAGTAACCTGATGTGTACCATAGTTACCAGCGATCTCGCTGGTCCACATCGCTGGTGAGTCTGCCTGTGTGACAGCTCACCAGCAATGTGAACGATGTTGTTAGCGATCGCGCGTGCATGTGATCGCTAACAATATCGTTCACTAAATTGAAGCGTGTGACGGCCGCCATAGACACATAGGTAGGAGATAGATAGATATCGTGTACTCTTTGCATTATTGTTAAATCTTCATAAATAAACTACATTCATATTCTAGACTACCCGATGCGTTAGAATCCGGCCACCATCTAGTATCAAAATATAAGTAATTTATGCAGCATTCACTCAATTTTTCCAAAACGTAGAGAAAGCACATTTAGTACACCTGACCTTGCCAATATGGCTTAAAAGATCTGTTGTTCTCTAATATTAGCTGCCTACAAAAGAGAATTCAAACATAGGTAAAAACATTTAGATAAGGACCGAGTTACGAGATACGCCTCGACATTGGCAACTGGGGCGGATTATGGATATGGCCATTTTTAATAATAAAGTATCTCAATTTTCTCAAATTTTCCTATGCCAAGTTTTTCTATGCCATATTATTTCAATTAGTCCATATCTTGTCCTTTCTTAGGACTAGGTGGTGTTGTGACTTTCATTCTTAAAGGACACTGTATTGCCTTCCTTTTTTACTTCTCCAATTCATCCTATGGCCACGTGCACACGTTGAGTATTTGATGAGTTTTTTACCTCAGTATTTGTAGACAAAACCAGGAGTGGAGCAATCAGAGGAAAAGTCTAATGGCCACTTTACACGTCCCGATATCGGCGTCCAACTCCGATCAAAAGTCACGTGGCTCGTGCGTTGGTCCCGATATCGTTTGTGCGTTGTATGGTTTAAGCGTCTAATACAATGCACGAACGATGCCAAAACAATATCGGGGATCGAATGAGCGTGCTCTCCAACAGCCCGATATTGGTTGGAGGTCGGAGCCGGATCGGGCTGTGTAAAAGCCCAACTAGGATGTGAAGTACAACTTCCCCTATTCTCTCCCAGTTAAATGGTCGTTCCTGGGTCGGCCGTACAAGGGGACGTACACATTGTAGAGACGTTGTATGCCGATATCGGGCTGTGTAAATCTCCGATGCGATATTGGAAATCTGGGCAGAAAAAGCGCGCTCCCGCACCGTCGGATCGACTGTCGGACCGACGTTGGAGCATGTGAAGTGGCCATAATAGAAACACGTCACCACTTCTGTATTTAATTATCCACTCCTGGTTTTGGCTACAAATCCTGAGGTAAAAAACTCATCAAATACTGAACGTTTGCACATAGCCTTAGAAAAAGAGATTACATTGTTTGGATGTTGTTAGAGCCATAACGTATTTTTTGTCAGTCACAGCACCTTTAATGCCATGTATTCAATAGGCGTTTGTGCTTTGTATAAGGAGATCCATTTTTGGTGCATTTTCTGCAGCCAAAATGGATGCTCTTTTTATGCAAATAGGCATTTCGTTTGTTTTCCTGCTTTGCTCCGTTTTTTGAGTGCTACGCTTTTGCTTTTGCAAAGCAAAAATGCAGTGCTGTTCCATAAGGGGCAAGGCTGACACAGACAGACAGACAGAGACACACACACACTTTATTACCTTCGTGAAGGTCCACGGTTTCCAGTGATGGGTTAATTCTGGGTATCGCGCTACAACAGGTCACCTGACGGAGTCACATGGCTAGGTCCTTGTTATTTGTAGCAGGATTTGTTACTCAGTGCCCAGAGGGAACACATCGCTGGAGCATACTGTGGGATCGACGGGAAGGGGAGAGTGTTTCTGTTTTGGAAAGTGCATTAAAAAAGCATCACAATCAAACAGTGTGAATACCAATTCATTTGGGAAGCTTTTTTTTTTAGTTAGAATGGAGTCAATGGAGAAAGCGCAGCAGAAAATCAGAGCACTAAGGCTGGGTTCACACTTGTGGACCCCTCCGCAGCGTCCTGTGGATGGGATCTGCAAGCTGAGCACAGGCACTGCAAGTCCCTATCTTTAACACAGGGACGCAGGTGCCTGCGCTAGGGTGCAGATTGGCGTGCGCACCCTGTGCGCACCCATTGCCGGCGATAAGTGATTTGTGCGCATGCGGAAATCACACAGTCTCAATTGCATCCTGGTGCAGACGAGAGTGTGTTATTTGTGCACATGCATCCGCCTGCGTACAAATAATACATTGCAGTGAATGGGTGCGCACGCCAATCTGCACCCGAGCGCAGGCACCTGTGTCCCCATGTTAAACATAGGGACTTGCTGTGCCTGCGCTCAGCTTGCGGATGCCCTCCGCAGGATGCTGCGGAGTGATCCACAAGTGTGAAACCAGCCTAATCTGCATGTTACATATTGTCTGGATACACTTTTTGCACCACTAAGGGCGCCGCGGTCCTGACCTATCAGCAGCGGGAGCTGCGTGCAGCTGCACACCGGACCGGAGGGCAAATTAGCCCTCCAGTTCTGTGTGCTGATCCAGTCCAGGGCTGTCAGGTTCATCCCTGACAGCCCCCGGACCAGATCACACCGCAGTGTGAAGCCGCCCTAAGGCAGCAGTCAAAAATGCTGATGTTGGTACAGGAAAATTGAAAAACATATTCACTTTGCTGTCAAACGCAATGACTGATTTGTTTTTGGTGCAATAAAAAAAAAAGTTAAAAAAATGTAGCACCAAAAACAAAGGAGCACAAATGCCTAGTGGGCACATATCCTTAGATCAGAGGTCCCCAATCCAGGCCTCATAGGCCCACCAACAGTGCAGGTTTTCAGGATCTCCTTAGTATTGCACAGGGCTTGGAATCATTACCTGTGCAGATGATCACATTAGCACCTGTGCAAAACTAAGGAAATCCTGAAAACCTGCACTGTTGGTGGGCCTTGAGGCCTGGAGTTGGGGACCTCTGCCTTAGATGGTCTGATTGTTTATTTCTTTTACCAAATGGACCTTGTAGCGATTAAGCCGCATCCAAAGTGAGTATCGCTCGCAGGATTAAAGCCATTATTCAGGCCTATAGGTTGAAAGAACGGTTGTCGCCTTTCAACATTAGGGCACACTACACTAGGACTGTTGGAGCATTATGGGCAGTTCACCACCAGGCTTCAGTCCTACTCTCTCTTGCTCTGTAAAGCAGCTACCTGAGCATTTGTACATTAATTTTCCAGATTCTACAGGATCCACAACTTCGCTTCAGCTGATGCAAGCTTGGGTTGGAAGGTTATAAACGTAGCAAATAATGAACCTCAAGTTGAATTATACACTGGTAAATTCTATAATATTAGCAGTATTGTTACTTTTGTGTGTCCTTTTGAACGTTTCAGTGTCCTGTGTCCCCCAATTGAAGCAAGCGAGAAAATTAGATTTTTGGAACTCACCGTAAAATTGCCTACCTATTTTTACGCCAATAGGCATAAGTTAATTTATGCGTATATATATATTTTTGATTCTCCTACTGCTTTTTCACAAGACTGAGGAAACCAATTCTGGCAGGTAAGGTATAGCCTGCTGGGGAGGAACTTTTAGTTTCATGTGATATCTGTGTGTTAGCCTCCAGATGGCAGCAGGCTATCCGAGGATTCTATGTTCCCCAATGAGGACTACAGGCCACGTCACACGCATCAATCTTATGAGCGATATCGCTTAAGCGATCTGCTTTTTTGATCGCTTAAGCGATATCGTCTGTGCGTCGCTGCGTGTAATCAAGCGATTGATTGATTGATTGCAGATTTGTGAGCCGGAGCTCAAATCAAGCGATAAACGCTTGATCAATCTGCAGCATCGTGGTGTGTGACACCACGATGAACGATCTCCCAGCGGCAGAGCCTATGCTGGGAGATGGTATCTATGGTAAACGTCGGGTTACTAAGCGCCGCGCGGCGCCTAGTAACCCGACGTTTACCATAGTTACCAGCGATCTCGCTGGTCCACATCGCTGGTGAGTCTGCCTGTGTGACATCTCACCAGCGATGTGAGCGATATTGTTAGCGATCGCGCGTGCACGTGATCGCTAACAATATCGCTCATAAGATTGATGCGTGTGACGTGGCCTTACGAGTAATGGTGGGTTTACACACACCAATTTATCTGTTCAATCTCTGAACCAATCTCTGGTTGCAGTGAAATCATGGATACATTGCTCCATGTTGTACACAGCCACAAAATGGTGCAATGTATCCATGATTTCACGGCAACCAGAGATTGGTTCAGAGATTGAACAGATAAATTGGTGTGTGTAAACCCACCATAACAGATTTTATTTTTGTATATTTACATGGAAACCCCAATATAATTGAACTGATCCAAAATGTTCTGTATGTCATAATGCCACCAATAAAAGCTTCTACTTAAAAAAACAAATTCCCAATCAAATTCGGCATCTATTAACAGAAATATAGGGGGATTCCACAGTACTGGTAGCACAAAGGCTCTGGAACAGTGCTATGGCTCCCTCCCCACCCTCCCCCCAAAAATCCATCAAAATCTGTGCTCACAAATTCAAATGCTTCCCTCCATTCTGAGCTTCACAGAATGCCTAAACCACAGTTAGCGTCCACACATTTTTCATTACCCTATTGAATAGAGCCCACTTAATTTATAGTGTGCAAGTCTCCAGAAGCTCAAGCTGGGCACAATGTATGGACATAACAATAGCAAAATATCCATTTTTACTCTGCAACATAAATTGCTGCTTGGTTCTTTTAGGGTACCTCCTCAAGCCACAACCGCAGCGAGGAATCTGTCCGGCGATATGGCGCCCTGGCACCATCACCGTCAAATTGCCTCCCAGATGCGGTGTGTAATTTGGGAATTTGGTGGCGATAAAAAAATCTGTCGCCTGGTTCCGATTACAGAGCACTGCTCCAAAATCAGAGGCAATCATGAAGGTGACATTCCCTGTTTTTGGCGTGTGAACGGGTGATAGTGATAGAATCTGCGTCGCCTATTGATTTCCCATAGGCGCGCCACAGCGTGTTGGAGTCCCCCGCCCGTCAGCGATGATTGGTGGGGGCTACAATGTTTCCATTGGCTGTCACTTCACAGGGCGCCATATTTGAAGAGCTGTCCGTTCACCACCACACAATGGCAATAGTGTCATGTATTAGCCAGCCTTCCAGCACAGGCTGACCAATCAGAACGCTATTGCGTTGTCTAATCAGCGTGCTTGGGGCGCGGTATACACCAGTCTGCCATGCCTATGTTCTCGCCGCGCTGAAAATGTACGCCCACATTCCTTTAGGGATTGCGGCGTTTGAAGCTGCAACAGGAGTCTACTAAATGTTTCCCGCTGTTTGTGTGGCGATCTCCGGGGCGACGTGTCGCCTTAGGTTGAAGGCGAAATTGCAGCGTGTGAAAGCGCCAATGGCGACCTGAGGCGACCGTGTAATTTGGGAATTATGCGGCGATAAAAAATCTGTTGCCTGGTTCTGATTTCAGAGCACTGCTCCAAAATCAGAGGCAATCAAGAAGGTGAGATTCCCTGTTTTTGGCGTGTGAACGGGCGATAGTGATGGAATCTGCGTCGCCTACTGATTTCCTGTAGGCGTGCCACAGCGTGCTGGAGTCCGCGCCCCCTCAGCGATGATTGGTGGTGGCTACTGTGTTTCCATTGGCTGTCACTTCACAGGGCGCCATATTTGAAGAGCTGTCACTTCAGCACCACACACATCTTCACCTACACAACCATCCACTAAATCAGTCCAATTAGGCGCGCATTCAATAGCTTCCGCTATGTTGGGCGCGTGTATTGGAACTTACACTGTGTCCCCTATACTGCAACACATGACAGCTCAGATGTTGGGCTACACATAGCACATGGCTGCCATGGACAACGCACTGCAATCAGCTGGGAATTTGGTGACGCTGATGGGTACATTACGCTGCTCCTGCTCCGCGGACGGCTACCTTGTTAGCGTCGTCAACTTTGTTTGGAGGCGCCAGTGTGTGTGGTGACGTCATCACGTTTATTTTTGAAACTCCCTGCCTGCCAGGTGCCTGCCCATCCCCTTCACATAGGAGAACAGTCATGGCTGCCGCACAGCACGCTGCCACATGGGGTCTGGCAGAGCTAATGGTGCTAATAGACCTCTGTGACCGCCATGACTATTGGTGTCACCACCATCACCTGCACCCATGGTTGCGGAAGCGCACCATACTGAGGCGCATCCAGCGGGCCCTGCTCCAGAAACTGGGGGTGGAGAGGATCCGCAAGCAGATCCAGAAGAAGATTGCAGACCACAAGTCCCCAGGGCCCGGATTGCCAGGCTGAGTGGTGAGTATGTGGCAATGCCAAACACACACATGGCAAAACTTCATACTACAAACACTACACAAACTTCATGGGTTATTGGGCCATGGCACATAGTGTGACATTTAGCAGCAGGTGGACCTGTCACCAATGCATGGTGAACACATTGCTACATTAAGGTGCTGAAGACAACCATATCTGTTAGGACTGGCCACGCCTAGAGTATGTATTGACCTGTCTTTTGCCCAACATAGCTGTGTAATGGCACCAAAGTAGTTTTGAACATATTCATGCACTTCACAAGGGCCACATCACACCTGGCCGAACATATGTGCGCAGTCAGACACATAGCATTGCACAACACATTCATCACATTTGGGCAAAGGGACTACAAGGTGAGTGCAATGTTTCTGACCCCATGGTGGCACCAACAGATGCATACTGTCTGATGTTGTTTTAGGAGCCATAATCCATCCTCTGTTAAGTCATGGTTTTTTTTGGTTTAAAATATTAAAATATGTGGTTACTGGTGGTGTTTTTGCCCCGAAACATAGTGTTGGTGTACACAAAATTAGTCCCGCCTAGCCTTGACAACATCATTACATTCATACACAAACAGTACGTGCTTGCTGTATGTTGTGTAGTACTAATCCGTGTCTTGGCAATATTTCAACTACAGATTCCGGGGACTCCCCCGCAGAGGAGGCGCAATGGGCCCCAACACCACCTGGGACCCCACCATCAGCACCAATTGCAGGGCCAGGAAGCCCACCCCCCTT
Source organism: Allobates femoralis (assembly GCA_033576535.1). Lineage (NCBI taxonomy): Eukaryota > Metazoa > Chordata > Amphibia > Anura > Aromobatidae > Allobates > Allobates femoralis. The sequence goes on along the minus strand of JARQOC010000005.1, from coordinate 341,927,395 downwards.
GCCAGCCCACCATCACCGGCCAGCGCAGACCCATCACTTCCCGCACCCCCCGGGACACCCCCAACCCCCGAGCTTGTGGGCCCATCATCTCCCGCACTCCCGGGGACTACACCATCCCCAGACCTGGAGGAGCAACAAAGTCCCACCATCACAGGGACACCACCATCCCCATTTCAGGAGGGACCTGGGACTCCACACCCCTGGGACCATAATATCACCCTCCAGGGAGGCCTTACAAACACCTTGGCCTTGGGTCATAAACCCAACCCCCGGCAACACCCCCACCCACTGCATCTCCACCTCCTGTGGGACACAACATCGGCTGCAGCCTGCAGTGGGTGTCATTGGTGGTAAGTGTTGTCAATGGGCTAGAAATGTCCTTAAAAACATGTTTGAATTTGGCCCTGACATCACTATGTAACTCATGTTTTTTATTTTTGTCCCTTCATAAAGAAGGTGCAAGACCTGGTGGTGTTGGTGATGTCAGGCCATCCCCAGCTCCACAACCTGGAATCATGGCTGCCTCTCTGCCACGTAAGTGAACAACACACAAATTACCGTATATACTTGTGTATAAGCCGAGTTTTTCAGCCCAAAATTTGGGCTGAAAAGTCTCCCCCTCGGCTTATACACGAGTCAATACGGGTGGGGGCTGTGTCCGGGGCTGTGGAGGCTGGAGGAGGCGGGGGGAGGCTGCTGTATGAGCGGCCCCGTCACGTGGGGCCGCTCATTATATATGCACTGCTTCCCCCTGTCAATCAGCGGCAGGGGGAAGCAGTTCATATATGCCCCCCAAATGCTGGCACTGTCCCCCCTTATAAGTGCCCCCCCGCTGGTTATATTACCATCACGGTCTTCTGATCAGCGCCGCTCCTCGGTGCTCCGTCCTCTGTCCGTCCAGCTACATCCAGGATCCCCGGCCGTCGCAGGCATATGACGTCATCGCGCGACAGCCGGAGATCCCGGATGCAGCGAGGACGGAGCACCGAGGAGCGGCGCTGATCAGAAGACCGGGATGGTAAGATAAGCAGGAGGGGGGTGAGTGCCAGCATTTGGGGGCTGCTGGGTACCCCCAGGGGGCTGCTGGGTACCCCCAGGGGGCTGCTGGATACCCCCAGGGGGCTGCTGGGTACCCCCAGGGGGCTGCTGTATTACCCCTGGCGGCTGCTGTATACCCCCAGGGCTGCTGTATATACTGCTGGTGCCTGTATACCACTGGGGCTGCTGTATACTACCACTGGGACTGCTGGGGCTGCTATATACTACGCTGAGGCTGCTATATACTACCACTGGGGCTGCTATATACTACTGCTGGGGCTGCTATATACTACCACTGGGGCTGCTGGGGCTGCTATATACTACTACTGGGGCTACTGGGGATGCTATATACTACCACTGGGGCTGCTATATACTACTGATGGGGCTGCTATATACTACCACTGGGGCTGCTGGGGCTGCTATATACTACCACTGGGGCTGCTGGGGATGCTATATACTACCACTGGGGCTGCTATATACTACTGCTGGGGCTGCTATATACTACCACTGGGGCTGCTATATACTACCACTGGGGCTGCTGGGGATGCTATATACTACCACTGGGGATGCTATATACTACCACTGGGGCTGCTGGGGATGCTATATACTACTGCTGGGGCTGCTGTATACCACTGGGGGGGGCCTGTATACCACACTGCTGGGGGCTGTATACCTGTGCTGGGGTCCACCCTCGGCTTATACACGAGTCAATAGGTTTTTCCAGATTTTTGGGGCAAAAGTAGGGGGGTCGGCTTATACACGGGTCGGCTTATACACGAGTATATATTGTACATAAAAAACCCACCCACCCCTACATATGTCCCTGAGTAGTGTTGTTTTTTTCCCATTACAGGGATTCCAACCGTCGCTGACATGCTGCAGGTACACAATGATGCCCAGCAGCACCTGGCCCGCTTGCGGGAAATTAGTATTGCAGCCCAGCCCACCATTGGCCCTAATCCCCAATTTCCACCCTAATAATGTTAGCATATGCCCTTTGTTAGTTCTCGGTCCATGTTGGACACGTTTTTAAAGACTGTTGCCACCCTTATTTGTTAGGCCACGTGGGCCTCTTTTCTTATAGTGTCCCACATTGGGAAAGTGGGTAGTGTGTATTGGCTACTCCTAAGCTGACAAAGGCTGTTTGTTGGTTTGGGCAATGTGTAACAAAAAGGATAGGCTATAATAAAATTGTGGCCAGCTAAATCCTGTGTCATCCCTTGTTGCAACACACACAGGGTAACGTTTGGGAGATTACATTTTACCAACAACACTGGGCCTCGGTTTTTCAAGAGGTATGTGGTGTGACATGGCAAACATGTGACCATACGGGACCATTACAACCGCCATGCACCCCTATATGAGATAAATGTCTACTAGATGACACCCACAGTACCAAACACACACACACAAACATACTGGTGAGTGTGACACAGATGTGGACGGAGTTGTGGGTTAACAAAATAAGTTTTATTTTTACACCATTTTTTGTTACTTGTAACCAAAAATGAAAATTGGCCCAAGCTGGCCATAAACAAAGTATGTATGCCAATATTGTGCATTGGCTATTAGCGCTGATCTAGTTCCTCCTCCTCTGCTGGCTCAGACAATGGCTGGCTCCTCCCCCTCATCCGCATAAACCCACCGACTCATGGAGGATCCGGCTCTGCAGGGCTGTCTTCGGGGGTGAGGTCGAGTATCACGATTTTGCCTACTCCTCACCATGCGTCTTGGGGGCGCAGTGGGCCCGAGGGTGGTCTTCCAGGAGAAGGCCCAAGAGGCCCCCCATCGTAGGGATCCATCTATGCCCGCCTCCAGGACACGAAAGATGGCCCTCTCGGCGATGTCACGTTGCTTTGGCTCCATGTGGGCCAGCATCTTGCTGGCGACTTGCCTGATCCCAGAGCCAGAGGTCCTCTCCTGACCTAAGAGGACCCATTTTGCCCAGGTACCCAGCTCCGTGTTTGGTGGGGCAGGTGTTCTTCTTCGTTGTATTCCAGAGCTGGGCCCTTGGCCCGGCCCCCCACCACTGGTCTCATGCATCGGCTCTCCCGCAGATGTTGAGGGGAGAGTCTCCCCAGCTGCTGGCTCCTCCTCACTGGAGCCAGGCTCCCGAGGGCCTGTAAATGAAACAAAAAAAAAAACATCAGCCACATATTGCTACGTAATTAAGGCTAGTACCACAACCAAACACCCAACACAACATAGAACCAATCTCACCATGGAAACCACCAAAAGCCACAGGAGCAAAGTTTGGATAAAAAAAAAAAGACGACCAGTGCCGTATACTCACCTGAGGCTCCACATTGATATGGCAAGTGACCACACATAACACAACACAATCTGTGATAATAGCGACCACAAAACAGGTAGAAAAGAACAGTGAAGCAGATTTGTGAACGAAAAACACAACAGTGCCTTATACATGTGCTGCAAACCACACATCAGTGTTAAGAACAAGCTGTGTACATAGCTCACACAAACACAATTACCCACCTCCTGTGACGGGGCAGGGTCTTGGGTTTCGGCCACAGCTGGTTGAGGGTGACGCCTGCTGCACCATGTTCCCCGAAGCATCGCCTGGCCCAGGGTGAAGGTGAGGAGGTCATAGTACCACAGACGTGGCCTAGGGACATCCTCAGCTCCAGCCCCGGACCAGGCAACCAGCGCCGCTGTCCAGTTGGTCGTGGGTTGGAGCCGGTTTGCCAGCTCCACCAGTGGCCTGTAGGCTGCAGCCCTCGCTGGCTGGTCATGATATTCTGGCAGGGACACCCGCCACAGGCATTCGTGTTCCTGGTACATGGTGAGGACCTGTGTCACAAAATCATGATACCCAACCATCTGCAAAACAAACATAGAATTGTGTCATGCAAACAAATACATGCCCATCACAGGTGACACCCTACGCAGTGTGGCCACCCCATATCTAGCAACACTAATTACATGTGTTCTGGTAGTCAGCTTAGTTATGCACAATCATTAACATGTGTCCATACATGGGGCATGAAGGACATGCCTGGTGCTATATGTATTTAGGGCCACTGCAGGGAAATATGGCAAGGCCTGTAGTTGAGAAATGGCACACATGGGCTTACAACCTACATTAAAACACACACTCATGAGATAAACACATATTGATGTATAACAACAGTGCTGTAGTACACATTGTCCTGGCAAGGATCTCCCGGAACATTATGTGAGCTCAGGACACGGATTGTAGTTACGATGCGTACATGTCACTAAATACACTTCTACATGATGCTACATGAAGTTGTACATAAGGCGCCCAAACATCTGCCAATAGATGGGTCTGCAGCACACAGAAAAAAACGTACATGAGTGCACAATAGCATGTCCCCCCCACTTACCATCTGTTCAACAGAGTTATTGTGATAAGATGCTACTAGCACAATGCACATTGAAGTCGGAGCATGGGTGGCGCCCCAGCACGTCCATATTTCAACACAACATGACCAATCAAAATAAGAGCACTGGCGCATAATCATTGGTCGCATCTGTGTACGCCCAGGAGGCTACGTAGATTACAAGACGCCGATGCTGTCTGGTTACCATATAAAAAGCGCTCACGACCGAGGTAGGCCACACTTGCTGCCCAGAGTCATTAAGTAAGTACTCATGTGCAAACATGAACTGTAATATGGCTGTGTTGTGTTTAAAGCACCTTACCATTACGGATCGTTATTGTGTAGTATAGCTGATGCCCAAGTGGGAGAGGTATGTAGTTAGTCTTGTAGTTGTTTCAGTAATTTCAATTGGGTACTGGCAAATGGATGCATGAGTGTTTTGTCAACCAAAACCCTATCCTCATTCACAAGCCATTTTGCCTTTGCCATAAAGTATCATGTTTGAAGGATGCCTTTGTCTTTAGTTGCGGGGATCATCTGGATTGTGGCCACATAGTACTATCGTTTACCACACACGATGGGACTTTTCAGGCCAAACTCAGATGTGAATTGGGGCATGTGGTTTTCAGCGAATGTCTGCCTCTGAAGATCCGGCGTTCACAACACATCAGGGATGTCTCTTGGACATGATGAGTATTCAATAGTGCGTGATATTTTGTGAATAACACATGAAGGCTGGGGTACATGTCTAATGTAATTGTGTACAGTTACATAGTAACATAGTAACATAGTTTTTAAGGTTGAAGGAAGACTTTAAGTCCATCTAGTTCAACCCATAGCCTAACATGTTGATCCAGAGGAAGGCAAAAAAAACCCCATGTGGCAACACTAATCTCCACATTGGGGGAAAAAATTCCTTCCTGACTCCAGATACGGCAATCAGACTAATTCCCTGGATCAACGCCCTATCAAAGAATCTAGTATGTATAACTTGTAATATTATAGTTTTCAAGAAAGGCATCCAGGCCCCTCTTAAATGTTAGTAGTGACTCACTCATTACAACATCATGTGGCAGAGAGTTCCATAGTCTCACTGCTCTTACAGTAAAGAATCCGCGTCTGTGATTATGATTAAACCTTCTTCCCTCCAGACGTAGAGGATGCCCCCTTGTCCCAGTCTCAGGCCTAAGAGTAAAGAGATCATTAGAAAGGTCTCTGTACTGCCCCCTCATATATTTGTACATTATTATAAGATCACCTCTAAGCCTTCGTTTTTCCAAGCTAAATAACCCCAAGTTTAATAACCTGTCTTGGTATTGCAGACCCCTTAGTCCTCTAATAACTTTTGTCGCTCTTCTCTGGACCCGCTCTAGTTCAGCTATGTCTTTCTTATACACCGGAGACCAGAATTGTACACAGTATTCTAAGTGTGGTCGCACTAGTGACTTGTATAGAGGTAAAATTATGTTCTCCTCATGAGCATCTATGCCTCTTTTAATACATCCCATTATTTTATTTGCCTTTGCAGCAGCTGCCTGACACTGGCCACTAAATGTGAGTTTGTCATCTACCCATACACCCAGGTCTTTTTCAGTGATAGTTTTGCCCAGTGTTTTATAATTAAGCACATAATTATACCCTTTGTTTCCTCTGCCCAAGTGCATGACTTTACATTTATCCCCATTAAAGCGCATCTGCCATTTAGCAGCCCAAGCTTCTAGTTTACATAAATCCTCCTGTAATATAAAATTGTCCTCCTCTGTATTGATTACCCTGCAGAGTTTAGTGTCATCTGCAAATATTGAGATTCTACTCTGTATGCCCCCTACAAGGTCATTAATAAATATATTAAATAGAAGCGGGCCCAACACTGACCCCTGTGGTACCCCACTGTTAACTGTGACCCATTCTGAGTGTGTTCCATTAATAACCACCCTTTGTTTCCTATCACTAAGCCAGTTCTTAACCCACTTACACATATTTTCCCCTATCCCCATTGCCCTCATTTTATGTATCAACCTTTTGTGTGGCACCGTATCAAAAGCTTTTGAAAAGTCCATATACACCACATCCACTGCATTTCCTTGGTCCAGTCCAGAACTTACTTCTTCATAGAAGCTTATTAGATTAGTTTGACAGGAACGGTCCCTCGTAAAACCATGTTGATAATGGGTCATGAGGTTATTTTTGTTCAGATACTCCAGTATAGCATCTCTTAGAAAACCCTCTAGGATTTTACCCACAGTAGAGGTTAAGCTTACTGGCCTATAATTTCCAAGTTCAGTTTTTGTCCCCTTTTTGAATATTGGCACCACATTTGCTATACGCCAGTCCTGTGGTACAGACCCTGATATTATGGAATCTTTAAATATTAAAAATAATGGTCTATCTATGACAGTACTTAATTCCTGCAGCACTCTGGGGTGTATCCCATCTGGGCCCGGGGATTTGTCAATTTTAGTGATTTTTAGACGATGCCGTACTTCCTCTTGGGTTAAGCAGGTGACATTTAATTGAGAATTTTTGTTATCACTGATCATATTGTCTGTCATGGGATTTTCTTGTGTAAATACTGTTGAAAAAAAGTCATTTAGCATATTTGCTTTTTCCTCATCCTCATCCACCATTTCACCCAGACTATTTTTAAAGGGGCCAACACCATCATTTTTTAGTTTCTTACTATTTATGTAGTTAAAAAATATTTTGGGATTCTTTTTACTTTCTCTGGCAATGAGTCTCTCTGTCTCAATCTTTGCTGCCTTGATTTGCTTTTTACAAATGTTATTTAATTTTCTGTATTTATTTAATGCTTCATCACTACCTACTTGCTTTAATTCCCTAAATGCTTTCTTTTTGTCACATATTGCACTTCTTACCGCTTTATTTAGCCATAGTGGTTTCCTCCTATTTCTAGCATGCTTATTCCCATAGGGTATATATTGTGCACAGGTCCTATTCAGGATGCTAATAAACATCTCCCATTTGTGTTGTGTACTTTTATGTCTCAGGACATCGTCCCAGTTTATTGCACTAAGATCATCTCTCAACCGTTGGAAATTTGCCTTCCTGAAGTTTAGTGTCCTTGTGGCCCCTCTACTACACGTCTTAGTAAAGGATACTTGAAAGCTTATTAAGTTATGATCACTATTACCCAAGTGACCTCCAACCCGTATATTTGATATGCGGTCTGGCCTGTTAGTTAATATTAGGTCCAGCAGTGCCCCCCTTCTTGTTGGGTCCTGAACCAGTTGTGAAAGGTAATTGTCTCTTATAGTTTTCAAAAACTTATTACCTTTGCTAGAACTGCAGGTTTCTGTTCCCCAATGTATTTCAGGGTAGTTGAAGTCCCCCATAATAATGACTTCTCCCTGAGTCGCTGCTTCATCTATTTGCTTTATGAGGATAGTCTCCTCCACTTCCATTATTGTTGGGGACTTATAACAAACCCCTATCAGTAATTTATTATTTTTTCCCCCTCCCCTTATCTCCACCCACAGAGACTCTACATTTCCATTAGATTCACCTATATTATCACGCAGGATGGGTTTTAAGGATGATTTTACGTATAAACATACACCTCCTCCTCGCCTATTTGTACGGTCATTTCTGAACAGACAATAGCCCTGTAAATTAACAGCCCAGTCATGACTCTCGTCCAGCCAAGTCTCCGAAATCCCCACCATGTCATAATTATTTTCCAACAAAATCAATTCTAATTCCTCCATTTTGTTGGTGAGGCTTCTGGCATTAGTGAACATGCACTTTATGCATTCTCTTTTACCTCTATTCCTTCCTACTAGATTGACTGTTCTAACCCCACCCCCATGCCACCCCCAATTTTATTACTTGTGCCCAGGTTACTGTTTACACTATCTTCCCCTCCTATACAATGAATACCCACCCCCCCAATCCCTAGTTTAAACACTCCTCCAACCTTCTAGCCATTTTCTCCCCCAGCACAGCTGCACCCTCCCCATTGAGGTGCAGCCCGTCCCTAGCATAGAACCTGTAGCCAACAGAGAAGTCGGCCCAGTTCTCCAGGAACCCAAACCCCTCCTTCCTACACCAATTCCTGAGCCACTTATTTATCTCCCTAATCTCCCGTTGCCTCTCTGGTGTGGCACGTGGTACAGGCAGTATTTCAGAGAATACTACCTTGGAGGTCCTTGCCTTAAGCTTGCAGCCTAATTCCCTGAAATCATCTTTAAGGACCTTCCACCTACCTCTAACTTTGTCATTTGTGCCAATGTGCACCATGACCGCTGGGTCCTCACCAGCCCCTCCCAGTAATCTGTCAACCCGATCAGCGATGTGCCGGACTCGAGCGCCAGGTAGGCAGCACACTGTTCGACGATCCCTGTCTTTGTGACAGATTGCCCTATCTATTCCCCTAATAATTGAGTCCCCCACTACCAGCACCTGTCTGGCCTGCCCTACTCTCCTGTTTTCCCCCTTACTGGAGCAGACACTCCTCTGGCTTTCAGAGGTCATGCCCTGCTGCAGCAGTGCTGTACCTGAACTCACACCCCCCTCATCTGCCAACATAGCAAATTTATTGGGGTGTGCCAGATCAGGGCTAGCCTCCCTGGCACCCTTCCCTCTACCCCGCCTTCTAACTGTCACCCAGCTAGCTACCTCATGGTCCTGAGGCTCCATAGTACCATCCTCCCCCACATCTATCCCATTGAGCAGCTGTTCAGTGAGCAGCAGACTCCTTTCCATATTGTCTATGGATCTCAGCGTTGTCAGTCGTTCATTTAGATCCAGTATCTGGGCTTCCAAATGCACAACGTACTCACATCTCACACAGCAGTATGCACCCTCGGCCGGCTGGTCAAGGAATGCATACATGTGGCAAGATGTACACTGGATGGCATTGTCAATTATTGAGCTCATTTCCTAATGGGGATTGCACCAGACAGAATGATAAGTAAAAAGAAATGCAAAGTATTAATAAAATACAACCAGCAATTCAGTAAGTCCTCCCTTCCAAACTCCCTTAATCCAAAGTCACTGAATCACAAGTCACACACTTACTTCTGTCGCACTTGCTCTGTCACACAAAGCTCGCAGTCACACTCGCTAGAGAATCAGATATAAAGGGGTTTTTTTTTTTTCTTTTTTTCCCTTAGCAGCAAATCAGCCTGTATCTCAGTGCACTTCCAAAGGACTGGAAGCCCCAACCAGCTGCTTCTTATAAACCCTTAATTATGCACCCCCACCCTTAATTAACCCCTTGTAAGTATATCTACACCACAGGTTTTAAGTGCAAGTAGTTAACCCTTTAACTTACAGGTAGTAAAATAAGAGACTATAAACTTGTAGAGAGAAAAGAAAGATAAGAAAGCCCAATAAAATTAAAAGGTGAAAAAAAACAAAAACAAACAGTCAGCAATTCACACAGGTATTTGTTGCAGGATTCCCAAACACCTCCTCACTGAATCACAAGTCACACACTTACTTCTGTCGCACTTGCTCTGTCACACAAAGCTCGCAGTCACACTCGCTAGAGAATCAGATATAAAGGGGTTTTTTTTTTTTTCTTTTTTTCCCTTAGCAGCAAATCAGCCTGTATCTCAGTGCACTTCCAAAGGCAACAAACAAACATGATTTGATTAATGTGACCTATCTCTTTGCCCACGCTTTGTGGTCAAATGTCAACATTATGGCCAGATATATGGGGTTATGCTCATGATGTTTTGCATTTGACAAGGGAGATGTATTTGTACAGGAGGGCCAGGGGTGTAGAGTGACCAGGTTTGGTTGTCAGCCAGTGCAATGTTGTGTTTGTGCCTTGAATGGTGATGTGTGTGGGCTTATGAGCAAACTTGGGTAGGCTGTGGTAAAGTGGCCAGGAGATATCTAGGGAAGGAGGTGGTGTGTGTGGATGATGTGTGATGAAGCATTCTTGTAGTGATGTTTCTTTTCCTCACATTTGCAGGGGTTGGTAAGTGAGATCATCATGGACCCTGATGGAGATGCTATCGTGGCTCTTGCCTTGGTGGAAGAGGAATTGTGGCTGGAGGATAGATATGAGAGGTTGTGGGCTCGCTGACCATGGTGTGTGTGGGCTCGGGATTGGCTTCTGGATCGGGAGACCCAGAGCCACATTCAGCTGGAGGATCGGAGTCCGCATTATTTCAGGAACTATCTCCGTATGTCCGAGGACTCTTTCACATTCCTGTTGGAACGCATAAGGCCATTGGTAGCCCAACAGGAAACTTTGATGCGTCGAGCTGTGCCACCAGAGGAGCATTTAGCTGTAACTTTGCAGTTCCTGGCAACAGGTCATTCAAGGACCTACCTGCAATACACTTCACGCGTATCACTGTCCCTGCTGAGCCGCCTGATCCCCAAGACGTGTGAGGCCATCTGGAGTAGTCTGCTGCCATCCTATATGCAGTTTCCAACAATCCCCGCTCAATGGATGGATGTTGCCAGAGGGTTTGAGGACCGTTGGCAATTTCCAAACTGCGGAGGCGCATTGGATGGTAAGCATGTGAGGATCACTGAATCCCCAAAACTCAGGGTCCTTGTATTACAATTACAAAGGATATTGTAGTGTGGTCCTCATGGCCCTGGTGGACGCTAACTATGAGTTCTTCTACGTGGATGTTGGAATGAACAGGTGTATCTCAGATGGGGGTGTGTTCGCACACTACTCCTCGGCCCTAGACCTAAGGACAAGTGGGCTGAACTTGCCCTCAAATGAAGAGACAACCCACCATATCAACTTTGCATTTGTGGGGGATGAAGCCTTCCCACTTCAGGCTCACCTACTACGACCATATCCCCAGAAACGCTTACTTCTGAGCAGCGCATTTTCAATTACCGGTTATCCCGGGCCTGCTGTGTGGTTGAAAATGCGTTCGTGATCATGGCCAATACATTCCGGGTTTTTCATACACGTCTGCATATGAAACTGGAATCTTTTGATGTGGTAACATAGTAACATAGTTTTTAAGGTTGAAGGAAGACTTTAAGTCCATCTAGTTCAACCCATAGCCTAACATGTTGTGCTGGTCTGCTGTGTGCTGCATAACTTCCTGCGTCGTAGAGATCGGTCATCATACACGCCGGCAAGTTATGTGTATTCAGTGGACCCCACAACAGGGGACGTCCGTCCCGGGGATTGGCGTGCTACCAACCATGGTGTGGCGCCACTCCAGCCTCTGAGCCAGGGTCGGACTCAGCAGGATTCCAGGAACAGCAGAGACACATACTGCTCCTACTTTAATAGCCCTGGGGCAGTGGCCTGGCAGCACCAGGAGGTGTAGGGTGGCTGGTGTTGTGAGGCAGCAACATGAGGAGGAGGGTGGAGTCACCAGGGTGGTGGCACCATGAAGATTGTTCTTGTTTTTTGGTGTGTGAAAATTAGTTAGTTAGTGGTTTTGGGTTTTTTCCTGTGAAATGTTTTTTTTGGTGCATTATTATGCCTCATGTTGCATTTCTTTGTGTGATGTGAACAGTTGTGTTTATTTTTATTTTGTGTGTGTTGTTATCCTTATTGTTTGTGTGCACAAAAATACAAACTAAGAGAAAATGTAAGAAACAAAAACCTGTGTGTGTCGTTACTTTTGAATCCAGGACAGTTGCACATAGCTTTATGCTGTGCACAGAGGTATGTGATCCGTACAATGGTATAGATGGGTCCATGCAGCATTGTGTGGTAATATCCAGTACACAGGTCAAGCCCTATGGCCCACACTGTATGCCATGACTGTGTGTACATATCCATTATGATGTGTTTGGCCCACAGGGGAAGGTGTCCACACACATTGAGCAAGCAATGGTGTTTGTGGGGGATGTAGGTACAGTCCAGTACATACTCACAAACATGTGTACACATACAGTTCAGTTCATCCATGACTGCTGTGCCATGGCATGGACCAATGTAGGCACATATGGTCATAGTGTTGTTTGTATGTTCCCACCATCAGCTACAGACGCACACATAGCAAGCCATTGTGTAGTGTAAGCTACTGCCCTGGCCAAAACCGCTTCTGTGTGATGCTTGAGCGGCTTGAAAGTGTGTCGCAACAGCCACTTTCGACGACACAAGCGTGTATTCATCACAAACTCCAAAACAATGGCGTCAAGTATTAGCCAGCCTTCCAACGCAGGCTGGCCAATCATAACGCTATTGCGTTGTCCAATGAGCGTGTTTGGGGAGCGGTGTGAAACAATTTGGTATGCCTATGTTCTCGCCGCGCTAAACATGTACGCCACCATTCTTTTGGGGATTGCGGTGTGTGAAGCGGTTAGGGGAGTCGACCGGATGTTGGCCGCTGTTGGTGTGGCTATTTACGGGGCGAGTCATCGCCTTAGGTTGAGGGTGAAATTGTGGCGTATGTAAAGCCGGCGATTTGACGTGAGTGCGCACGTTTCAGGTACTTTTTTCAGATCGCTGGGGAGCTGTCACATGTAGCTATCTAGCGTGCAATCTTCGGCGATCCTGCGTTCAGGAAATCGCCTACAGGAGACCGGAAGCGACCTTCCCTTCACACATCGCCGCATCACATGCCACAATCGTAGAAGCAATGTGGGCATACTGTTTTGATAGGGGCGTGCTAGAGTGTGTTTCACCGTGCCCCTATCATTGCGATTGGTGGACGGAACTGCATTCCTATTGGTCAGCCTTACGTGAATGCACAGGTCATTAAATAAAGCGCCTTGGACACGGCCAGCCAATTGGAACACAATATCACCCACCAATCCCCGCAGATGCGGCGCAAAAAAAACACCATGCAAGCACGCCTACGGGATTGATTTAAGGATCGCTGTGTACATCGCTATCACCCTGTGACACGCCAGGATGCGCTGATATCGCCTGGTGGATATCGCCTGATTTCACTGCAGGGCAGGGCAATCAGGCGACGCTCCACTGGCGATTTTTCACCGTAGAATTGCCCAGCCACACGCCACTACGCACATGCAATGTGGTTTTCACATCGCCGAATTCGGGAATTGCCACCGTTCTCGCCGGCTACATGGAGGCGTATGATGGTACCTTTAAACAATCTTGGAGTCAAAATCACCACTTCACTCGTAAATGAATTCGCAGAGGAGTGTATTTTCCAAATGGGGGTAATTTGAGGAAGGTTTCTACTCTTTTGGCACTTACAGGCTCTGTATATGGGGTCTGCAAACTTTATTTTTATGATTTTCTTTGTAGTGTAAAAATTACCTGACATGATTTTACAGGTCAGTATGTTTACTATGATAGAAAAATTGTGCAGTTTTTGTTTTTCTTAAGTGGTGAAAAAAATTCAGACATGCTTTTAAAAAATTGCTTATGTCAGCATTTTCCAAAACCTGTAAAAGTACCGTTACACACAGAGATATCTGTGCAGACATTGCTTGCAAATCACTGGTTGCAGTGAAATCATGGACACATTGTTCCATTTTGTACATGGCAACAAAATGAAACAATATGTCCATGTTTTCACTGCAACCTGGGAGTTGCAAGCAATGTCTGCACAGATATCTCTGTGTACCTTAAAGGTACCTTTACACGCCGCGACGGCAGGCTGGATACATCCCGCTACTTCACGTGCACGAGCACGCTCAAACGGTTACAAACGGTCAATGCACCCTCTTTACACGCCGCCACAAGGTGCGCTACGCCACGCTACATCTATAGCTAGCTACATCGCTGGGTGTCTCAAGTAGCCAGCTGTAGCTCATTTACACACCGCTATAACCAGCTACTATGGGCGGACCTGATGCAGCAGGGCCAGCACATAGGCGTGCCACAATTGTGGATTACGAGCCGTCCGTACGCTGATAGGACGAAGCAATAACAGCCTGATTGGGCAGGCAACGCAGGAGGCTGAGTAATACAGCACGCTCGAGCGATTGTGTAGTGTGACTCGTCAGCTCCTTAAATATGCCTCCCTATGCAGCGACTACCAATCGTCATGCAGCAGCTTCCACCAATGATCGCACATGGGGCGCGGTAACACGGAGCCAGGGTCACGCCTTAGCTACATTGCAGGCTGTCCCGAGTTCCCTTCCGTTGCTTCTTTACACGCCGATACAGCTCGCTACCATCGGCGTTGTAGCCATCAGTTTTCGAGCAGAGCTGGGAAACAGATGTATCTGTTGCCGGCTGTATCGTCAGGTCTTCAGACGCCGCTACGACGGGCTACATTGGCGCTACAAGCTACATTTGTAGCCTGTAGCGGGATGTATCCAGCCTGCCGTCGCGGCGTGTAAAGGTACCTTTACATATTAATTTTCTGCTGTGTGAACCCTTTTTTTGCATAAGGGTAGGGACACACTTCAATTCCTGATCAGTTTTCCTGATCAGTGTTCATCAGTTTGTGTGCAAAAAAAACAGGAGTGAACCTTGCAGAGAAAAAGTATAATTGAAAGATTGACACCTGTGGTGGGTTTTGGAGCCACTTCTGGTTTTGGCACACAAACTGATGAACACTGATCAGGAAAACTGATCAGGAAAACTGATCAGGAACTGAAGTGTGTCCCTACCCTGATGGTGGGTTTACACGCCGCGATATCGGCGTCCAACTCCGACCCAACTCCGACAAAAAGTCACGTGGGTCGCGAGTTGGAGCCGATATTGTGTGCGCGTTGTACGGTTTCAGTGTACAACGCGATGCTGGAACGATGCCAAAACGATATCGGAGTTGAATAGCAGAGCTATTCAACTCCCTGATATCGCATGGCCGTTGTAGCAGCATCGCAGCGTGTGACAGCCCAACTCCGATGTGTACTCGCACCTCACCCATTAACTCCCATGGTAAATGGTCGTTACTGGGTTGGTGGGCGTACACATCGGAGGGACGTTGTTTCCCGATATCGCAGCGTGTAAACCGCCGATGCGATATCGGGAAAAGGGCTGAAAAAATGCGCGCTCCCGCGCCGTTGCCTCCGATATCGCCGCGATATCGGGACGTGTAACCCCACCATAACACTTGTTTGCCAAAAGCAAAAACTGATCAAGCAATAAAATGCAGTTGCATCGTAAATGAAGTGCACTCAGCCCATTGAGACTGTTTGCCAATTCTTTAGAAAAACTAGTCACCATTTTAACATCTTTCATTGATTCATATTTGTAACACTTTGCTAACTACTTCTTTCACCTCTTATTTATTATCCTATATAGGTACTGGATTGGATTGAGAACCATGGAGAAGCTTTTCTTAGTAAACACACAGGCGTAGGAAAGTCTCTTCACAGAGCAAGGGCACTACAAAAACGTCATGAAGATTTTGAGGAGGTTGCACAGGTGAATTTCCAATAAATGATTGTAAGGGTACCTTTACATGCCACAACCGCGGGAGACATTTTTGGCGGCGATATTTCTCGCTGGAATGATCGCCGCCAAATTGCCTCCTTATTGCGGCGTGTAAATCGGGAATTTGGTGGCGATAAAATTAATGTCGCCTGATTTAGATTTCAGAGCAGTGCTCAAAAACCATCTGACCAGAGCGAGGCGACATATCGCCGCCAAATTCCCGATTTACACGCTGCAATAAGGAGGCAATTGGGTGGAAATGTGGCAGCGATATTTTCACGTCGCAATATCGCTGCCACATTTCTCACCGCGGTTGCGGCGTGTAAAGGTACCCTTATAAAATAAATAAGTTAATTAATGGTTTAAGTGTATGTGTATATACATACTCCCACTATATATGTATTGCTTTTGATAGTAAGGGTACCGTTACACGTTGCAATATCACATACTCCCACTATATATGTATTGCTTTTGATAGTAAGGGTACCGTTACACGTCGCAATATCGTTCCGATATTGCATACGATTTCACGGGGGCGTGCACGTTTTTGGCACTTGTCCAAGATTGAATAGGAGATGTCACAGAGGCGGCCCTCACACGCATCAATTTTAAGCACGATATCGCTTAAGCGATCTGCTTTTTGATCGCTTAAGTGATATAGTTTGTGCATCGCTGCGAGCAATCAAGCGATTTTACAATGTAAAATCGCTTGATCGTGACATCGCAAATTGGTGAGCCGGAGTTCATATCAAGCGATAAACACTTGATCAATCTGCCTCATCGTGGTGTGTGACACCACGATGATCCATCTCCCAGTGGCAGAGCCTATGCTGGGAGATGGTATCTATGGTAAACGTCGGGTTACTAAGCGCCGCGCGGCGCCTAGTAACCCGATGTGTACCATAGTTACCAGCGATCTCGCTGGTCCACATCGCTGGTGAGTCTGTCTGTGTGACAGCTCACCAGCGATGTGAGCGATATTGTTAGCGATCGCGCGTGCACGTGATCGCTAACAATATCGCTCTCGATATTGAAGCGTGTGACGGCCGCCACAGGGAGATATTGACAGGCAACGCAACTACAATTTTGTACACAACTTTTTTGCGCTGGGTATAAGCAACCCAGGGACCCAGCATTAACATTGTAGTGAATGGGGGAAGTTGCACACAAAATCGTAGCTGCGCTGTCACACAGCATGATCCTGCCACATCGCATATACAATATCGTACGGTTGAAGGGCTTGCACAATCTTCTTGCAATATCGTAGGTAGGTTTTTTTGAGTCGCATTGCCCATTTACATGACAAAACGCACGAACGATATCTCCTGCAACGACCGTACCACGTGACTTTTTGTCGATGTTGCATTGCGGTATCGTGACGTGTAAAGTGGCCCTAAAACACAAAACAAAATATTCTCCTCATCATTGAAAGCGCAACACCAAGAAGAAAAAGTCATGGATTTTTGAAAATCACAGGATCTTGCTATGTGTTCTTACATTTCTTGGCTGTCAATGAGGTTTTTAATGACCACATGTGCTCATGCAATTGTTAGCATCCTGCATTGCTTCCAGTGTCTCCGGCCTTGTCTCTACATCACATCTAGACCTCATTGGTTGGCAGTTGCAAAGGGATCAGCAGATCTTGATAATTTGTGTCCCCAAGTGCTTTTAGTGTGGCCGAATTTTCCTCATAAAAATTTATTATCTCATTGATAGCATGGCAATGTGTGAAAGTATGTGTAATTGTGCATGTGATGCTAATGCTTTACATTGATTAAATCAAGATGTTTTGAATGTTGTTTCAATGCAATAATCATTTGCATATCATTAAGATGCCTACCCATTTATCCATGATTTTTGTAATTCCATGACGATTCCTTCTTAGGCCGGCTTCACATTGCGGGTCTCATCCGATCCATGGCTGTCAGGGTGAACCTGACAGCTCCGGACCGCATCAGCACACAGAACCGGATGGATAATATGCCCTCCGGTCTGGTGTGCTGCCACACGCAACTGCCGCTGCTGATGGATCAGGACCGCAGCTCGCGGGCAGCTAGCCGCGGTCCTGAAACAACAGTGGCGTGCAGCCACAGGTGTCCGGTTCCTGGATTCTTCTGGATCGGGGCAATCCGGCCCCATAGGCTTCCATTTAAGGGAGCGCCGGATTGCCCTAGATCCAGGAGGATCCGGGAGAATCCGGGAGTAGGCAATTAGAGGAGATTTTTCTCCTCTCGGTCACAAAAACGTTGCAAGCAACGTTTTTGTGTCCGTGAGAGGAATCTGAATTCTCCCGAATTGTCCCGGAGAGATGGAAACCGGTTGGCAGAGAGCTGCCACCCGGCTCCATCCGGCCCCATAAGCTACTATGGGGCCAAAATCCAGTCCGGGGCAGTTAGGTTCACCCTGACAGCCACGGATCGGATGAGACCCGCAATGTGAAGCCGGCCTTAGGGTTGAAATGTAATTGTTGAGTAGTGACTATTGGTGTCGATTTCTGTGTTTCACATGTTTTATCTCATGAACTGTTGCTTTTTTTTCTCCAATGTATAACTGATATTTTCAAATTCATGTTTAGAATTTGGTAAATTATTTACATGAAGATGTACAGATTGATTCTATAAGTGTCACATTGTTTTTAGGTAAAAAAGTTTTATAATGTAAAAAAATAAATTAACTGCAAATAATGTTTGAAAGAATTAAAAAAAAAATATTCTCTATTAAATCCTCTCCAAGAATACCATGTCATCAGTCAAGGAAAATGACCAAAAATTAGTGCTATAATCGGAATTGTAGGGGATTTTAACAAGTGCATAATATCAGTTATTTTATAATTTTTCTTGGTTTGCCTAATTCTAGTTTACTGTTTCAATTATCTAATGAATCCCCTCAATGGAAATGGCTGTAGATATGCATCAAAATTACATTATTTAATTGTGGATGGACAGTTGTGTCTGCTGGATGGTCCAAGAGATGTTTAATCCTTCAGATCCAGCAGTGTTCAGTACAAACTGTGGCCTCTTTTTGGTTAGAATGACGGAAAGAGGCCGGAGGATAAAAAGGCGTTACATAGAGTATACCTGTTTGATTAGGTATAAAAATTGTGACTATCAGTTGCTCACCTTTTTTGGTTGTGCAGGTCACAACCAACTAATAAAACCTGTGATATCAACCGATATCCTGGCGATGACGTATGCAGCAGTTTTCCCTCTGAAGTTCCAAAATTCATACATAAACAGAAAAAGGGATGTGGACGCGCTTCCGTCCCAACCGAATTAATCTACTAATATAGAATAAATTTGCGTGATTTTTATTTCTAACGCATTCGGGGTTGGGACCCTCCTCAGGCAAAATCACAGATGGTACATCTGTGATTTTTCCTGAAGAAGGGTCCTGCACCCTGAAACGCGTGAAATAAAATCACACTAATTTAATCTATATTAGTAGATTATTTGGTTGGATGAAGCACAGTCCAAATCATTTTTTTACTTTTTATGTATGAACTAGAAAAGGCCCGATGCTATTGCATCGGGAGTGCGGTGAAATAAACAGGTGCCGTAGAAATAGTCGCTGAATAGTACAGTCCTCTCTCCAGAAAGTATGGTGTTGTTGCGGGATTTATATGGTGTATATGGTGGCTCAGTGGTTAGCATTGTATATGGTAACTCAAATGTTAGCACAGTATAGTGGCTCAGTGGTTAGCACTTTATACAGTGGCTCTGTGGTTAGTACTGTATACGTGGTCCTGTTACACAGTTATACGTGTTCAGTATTTAGCACTCTAATATGTGGCTCAGTGGTTAGCACTGTATACGTGGCTCAGTGGTTAGCAGTGTATAAGGTTGCTCAGTGGTTAGCAGTGTTAAGGTTGCTCAGTGGTTAGCAGTGTATAGGTGTCTCAGTGGTTAGCATGTAAACAGTGGTCTCATGTTAGCACTGTATACAGTGGCTCAGTGCTTAGCACTGTATACGGTGGCTCAGTGCTTAGCACTGAATATAGTTGCCAGTGGTTAGCAGTGTAATATGGGCTCAGTGGTTAGCATTGTATGGTGTTCAGTGGTAGCACAGTAATGGTGGGTCAGTTGGTTAGCACAGAATATGGTGGGTCAGTGGTTAGCACAGCAATATAGTTGTCGTGGTTAGCACAGCATATGTGGGTCAGTGGTTAGGGAGTGTATAAGGTGGCTCAGTGGTTAGCAGTGTAAAGGGCTCAGTGTTAGCATGTATAAGGTGGCTCAGTGGTTAGCAGTGTATACGTGGCTCATTGTTAGCACTGTACACAGTGTCTCAGTGGTTAGCACTGTATACGGTGCTCAGTGCTTAGCACTGTATACGTGCTCAGTGCTTACACTGAATAAGTTGCTCAGTGTTAGCAGTTATATGGTGCTCATGTTAGCATTGTATGGTCGTTCAGTGTTAGCACAGTATATGGTGGGTCAGTGGTTAGCACAGTATATGGTGGGCAGTGTTAGCACAGTATACGCTGGATTAGTGGTTTGCACAGTATACGCTGGCTCAATGGTTAGCACAGTATATGGTGGGTCAGTGGTTAGCACAGTATATGGAGGGTCAGTGGTTAGCACAGCATATGGTGGGTCAGTGGTTAGCACAGCATATGGTGGGTCAGTGCTTAACACAGCATTATGGTGGGGCAGTGGTTAGCACAGTATATGATGGGGCACTGGTTAGCACAGTATATGGTGGGTCAGTGGTTAGCATAGTGTACAGTGGCTTAGTGGTTAGCACAGTATACGCTGGCTCAGTGGTTAGCACAGTATACGGTCGGTTAGTAGTTAGTACAGTATAAGCTGGCTCAATGGTTAGCACAGTATATGGTGGGTCAGTGGTTAACACAGTATATGGTGGGTCAGTGATTAGCACAGTATATGCTGGCTCAGTGCTTAGCACAGTATATGGTGGATCAATGGTTAGCACAGTATATGGTGGGTCAGTGGTTAGCAGAGTATATGGTGGGTCAGTTATTAGCACAGTATACGCTGGCTCAGTGGTTAGCAGACTATACGGTGGGTCAGTGGTTAGCACAGCATATGGTGGGTCAGTGGTTAGCACAGCATATGGTGGGTCAGTGGTTAGCACAGTATATGGTGGGTCAGTGGCTAGCACAGTATATGGTGGGTCAGTGTTTAGCACAGTATACGGTTGGTCAGTGGTTAGTAGAGCATACGGTGGGTCAGTGATTACCACAGCATATGGTGGGTCAGTGGTAATTACAGCATATGGTGGGTGAGTGTTTAGCACAGAATATGGTGGGTTAGTGGTTAGCACAGTATATGGTGGGTCAGTGGTTAGCACAGTATATGTGGAGTGGGGGCAGAGTGGAATGGGGCAGAGCGGAGGCAGAATGGAGTGGGGCAGAGTGGAGTGAGGCAGATCAGGGGTAGAAAGTAGTGGAGCAGAGCAGGGGCAGAATGGAGTGGGGGCAGAGTGGAATGGGGCAGAGCGGAGGCAGAATGGAGTGGGGCAGAGTGGAGTGAGGCAGATCAGTGGTAGAATGTAGTGGAGCAGAGCAGGGGCAGAATGGAGTGGGGGCAGAGTGGAATGGGGCAGAGCGGAGGCAGAATGGAGTGGGGCAGAGTTGAGTGAGGCAGATCAGGGGTAGAATGTAGTGGAGCAGAGCAGGGGCAGAGTGGAGTGGGGGCAGAGCAAGGGCAGAGTGGAGTGGGGGCAGAGCAAGGGCAGAGTGGAGTGGGGGCAGAGCAAGGGCAGAGTGGAGTGGGGGCAGAGCAAGGGCAGAGTGGAGTGGGGGCAGAGCAAGGGCAGAGTAGAGTGGGGCAGAGCAGGGGCAGAGTGGAGTGGGGTAGAGCAGGGGCAGAGTGGAGTGTGGCAGAGCAGGGGCAGAGTGAAGTGTGGCAGAGCAGGGGCAGAATGTAGTGGGGACAGAGTGGAGTGAGGCAGATCAGGGGTAGAATGTAGTGTGGCAGGGGCAGAGTGGAGTGAGGCAGAATGGACTGAAGCAGATCAGGGGTAGAATGTAGTGGGGCAGATCAGGGGTAGAATGGAGTGGAGGCAGAGTGGAGTGGGGCAGATCAGGGTAGAATGTAGAGGGGCAGAATGCCCTCCCCTCCCGGTATTTCCCCTGGCCTCTATTTGCCCCTGCAGTGTCTTTGCTCCCCCTGCCCCCTCTCTGCCTTCTTACCCTTCTTCCTAGCTGTGATCGATGAATACAGGGCCTGCAGTGATGTCTGAGTCATGTGAATGATTACATGACTCTGACATCACCAAAGGTCCTTTTCCCTTGGCAAATTGAAGATTATCGGAGCAGAGAAATGCGGGAGTTTGCCGGGGCTGCAGGATAGGTGCCGGGGTCTGCCGGAGCAGCATGAGAGGTGCGGGGGTGTCTGGCTGACAGGAGAGGTGCGGGGGCAGCAGGAGAGGTGCTGGGGTCTATGGCTGACAGGAGAGGTGCAGGGGCAGCAGGAGAGGTGCAAGGGTCTATGGCTGACAGGAGAGGTGCGGGGGCAGCAGGAGAGGTGCGGGGGTCTATGGCTGGCGGGGGTCTGCAGGCGGCATAAGGAAAGCGGCGGCTCGCTCGCGCTGTGTCCGGCCGCGGTGCATGCCGGAATAGCGGCACAGTGGCCGGATACGGGAAACTGGAGATTATTATATAGGATTTTTGGTTAGAATGAGGAAGAGGTCTCCCTCTACCACTACTTTGGTGCCCTTCATTGCTGCACCAATCGCAGCATGGGTCTAGGACTGCTTTTATCATATAACTGGCAAGCAATAATCCCTTATTATAATGAGTTTAATAAGATTTCATATACTGTATGTGATCAGCAGTGAAGTATAAAAACCTCTGTTGGTACGAAAAGTATATACATTTCTAATTGTTTAAATTAGTCTATATAATAGTTATCAGGGAGCGTGGCATGGACGTGGAGTGAAGACGTGTTTCTAGGAACTCCTGTCCCAAGCCCGGATTAGCTACCATTAGAGCAACAAAACAGTCACGGATCCATTGCAAATGGGAGCCATAAAGAAGCAAGGACCAGGAGGTGGCACTCCGGCAGCAGTGGAACCTGCCATTCAGCCTATAACCCGTTTCTTCCCGGGAGTGGGAGAAAGAACGGCACTGGAGGCGTGGCGGGTCTGGAGGTCGGCGAGGACAGCACCTAAGGGCCACTTTACCACACACCAACTTATCTGTCCAACTTCTGAACAACTTACTGGTTGCAGTAAAATCATGGACACATTGCTCCATTTTGTGGCTGTGTACTAATGGAACAATGTGTCCATGATTTCACTGCAACCAGTAAGTTGTTCAGAAGTTAGACAGATAAATTGGTGTGTGTAAAGTGGCCATAAGAGGTAGCAAGAGCATCGGAGGCTGGAAGTGGAGACCCTGTCGGGAACGCATTGCTGGAGCACTGAACCAGGAACAAAGAGCACCAGCCCTGCTGGAAGACATCCAAAATGGTGCCGAGGTGGCATAGGTTGCACACATGAAGGATGGGCATCAGCTGTGGAGGTCAGTGTGCATTGCAGCAGGATAGGGGGAGCAGAGGAGGAGCTGGGCAGAAATGTGGGAAAGCAGTATGGAATAAAGCGATGAGGCCTCCGAGCGCTCTCAACTCCCTCTCCCCAGAAACCTTCACCATTCATCCCAATATAGCAAAGCTCCTGATAGAAGTGATATACAAAACAGTAAGAGTCTGTACAGTGGCATTGCAATGCCAGAAGAATCACTGCACCTTGTGCCCCATATACATGCCCCTCAACTACCACACATAGCCATGACAGCAACATACAGCTCTCACAGGGGCTAGACATGAATCTGTTAAATGCCAGACTCAGAGACTTGCCTACCTAAAGAGATATGGAGCAATACATTGCCCGTTTAGAATCCTCCTACAATACAGAGATGTTGAGAGATGAGATACAGTAGTGTGGTAAAACAGTTAATTAGAATGATTAGGCTATAGCCACATTGACTGCCAGGCTGGACGCACAGGAAAAAACCCATGCAGCCCACATTCTCCCAATACAGTTGCTGGCTGATATGGTAGATGACTTTGAAAATAGGGGAGAAGAAACAATATAAGAATAAGAGGACTGACAGAGACTGTAGAACCCCAAGAACTGAATGGGACACTAAGACACATGTTCAATTCTATTCTGAAAAGACTGCAAGACTCTCCCTTAGAGCTGGATTGCTCTCATAGGGCTCTGAGACTGAGACCCCCAAGACCAGGCGCTTACCAGGAACGTGATTTGCAGTGTGCATAAATACCAACTGAAGGATAAGGTCATAACCAAGGCGAGGGCCGAAAACAGCATCAGGTATCAGGGAACCATGATACTGCTCCTACTGGACCTCTCTAGGTGGACCCTACAGAGAAGGAAGGAACTCAGACCACTACTGGATATTTTTTGACAGTTGATATACCATATATGTGGGGTTTTCCATCCCACCTTTGGGTCTGTAAGGATGGTAGAGTCCACCTATTGAGCCATCCCAGTGGTATCGCAGCTTTCTTGGATGCACTCATTATTCCATTCGTAGAGATCCCAGATTGGCCACCTCAACAAATACAGTACAGAGCGGAGGAGCCCTTGGGATGATTCCTCCCCCAGAGGCAGAGGAGAGTAGGGAGACGTCCAGACGTCCAAACAGATCGTATTGAGGAGCGAGAGAGACCTGTGGGGGTGAGAGCACCACGAGACTGATACTTCTTAGGGTGGGTTTTATATGTTCTCTGGGAGGGGAAGTTGGGCGAAGCAGCTTAAAGATCACGTGTTTCAGTAAATAGTAAAGATGTGCCCACAGTTATACAGGTAAACTCCACTCTGCCCCACTCCACTCTGCCCCCACTACATTCTGCCCCTGCTCTGCCCCACTACATTCTGCCCCTGCTCTGCCACACTCCACTCTTGCTTTTGCTCTGCCCCCACTCCACTCTGCCCTTGCTCTGCCCCCTACTCTCCTGCTCTGCCCACTCATCTCCTGTTGCCTCACTAACTCTGCCCCACTCCATTCTGCCTCGCTCTGCCCCATTCCACTCTGCCCCATCCATTCTGCCTCGCTTCTGCCATTCCACTCTGCCCCACTCCATCTGCCCCTCCATCTGCTCCCTACTTTCTACCCCTGATCTGCCTCACTCCACTCTGCCCCACTCCATTCTGCCTCCGCTCTGCCCCATTCCACTCTGCCCCCACTCCATTCTGCCCCTGCTCTGCTCCACTACATTCTACCACTGATCTGCCTCACTCCACTCTGCCCCACTCCATTCTGCCTCCGCTCTGCCCCATTCCACTCTGCCCCCACTCCACATATACTGTGCTAACCACTGACCCACCATATACTGTGCTAACCACTAACCCACCATATGCTCTGCTCCCAGTTACCAGTTAAAAAGTATTGTTTTTGTTATGGATTGCTAAGTCATGACTGTTTTAAATATAAATATAGTAAACAACACTCCTTTAATTGGGAGTATAATGGTGGTGGAATCGGGGGAAGGAGCCCTCCTCTATGACTCCGACGGAGGTGCTGTGCACTTCAGGGTGGTACACATCGTTTTTAGACTAGCCCTCCGACCAAGTACATATAACTTATAATATAACGAAAGTGGAAATTCAGGAGCTATGGCACCATGGGGGTCCCCTGACCAAAGTTAGCTCTAAGAATAACATCCACTCACACTTTCTTAATTAGTTTTATATACCTAGTTCTACCTTCCTTTCTCTTCTTTCTATTTTCCTGGCTTAAAGCTTTACTACTTTCCTATTTCTAGATTGAGGGGGGTGCGCTTATCAGGTCTCAAATATGCAGAAGATCAAATTAGGATTTCTAAACGCTATGGGCTTTAATGTGCCCCAAAAGAGGTGACATTCTTTATGGTATGCATAAACAAAAAGTAAACATTCTGATACTCCACGAAACTCACTTTAAGGGAAGTCATATACCCACCATTAGGTACTTTTACAAAGTGGTGTTCCACAGCGCCAAACCCGAGTCTCACATGAGGGGAGTCTCCATTGCAATTCATAAGTCTTTACAACATGCTGTGATAGACACCCAGTTGGACCCAGAAGGCAGATATGTGCTGTTAAAATTAAAAATATACATAACTCTGTACACAGTACCAGGCTGGTACTCGCCGAGTCAGAATCAGGTGAGAACTAGTCAGGACTTCCTAAGAAAAGTGACAGATTTTGCCGAGGGAGTGGTCGTGGTCAGGGGCGACTTTCATTTTACACTTGATCCATCTATGGATTCCACAGCAGGAGAGGGAAGGAGTACTACCAAACAGTTGTCATTACTGAAACAATACCTACACATCTTGAGGCTTATTAATATTTGGAGAATTTTTAACATTAAAGTTAGGGACTATACATTTTACTCCAACACACATGATTCATATTGCCGTATAGACTTTCTTGTGGAGCCATTACGCCTTGTCCTGAAACCCCTGGCCCTCTATTGGCAGCCTCTTGTGGTCCGATCACGCCCCAGTGTTCTTGAACATTACCCCTCCAATACAATAGCCCTTGGACCTGGAGACTGAACCAGGGCCGGATTTAAGAGGTGTTGGCCACTAAGGGCCCAATTTGGAGGGAGGCCCATTTTTCAAGGTGTTGCAATATATAATGCAAAAACACAAAAGGATACGAACACAAGTTGAGTTACAAAAATCATTCACGCAGAGTAATTCAGGTAAAATCATTCTTTTTTTACAATCCAGGCACTTTCCTTGATTTTCGTACTGCAAAATCACTAATGTTGACACTAAAGTCCAATTCACGCAGTATATCTGACTCGATGCTCATGATAGCCACATTTACAAGTCGTTCTTGCTTCATGGATGTCCTTAATTGGTTTTCAATTAATTTGAATTTTGAGAAGGAATGCTCATCACTGCAGTTTACCATCAAAATTAGATATATCCTTAGAGCTATCTCAATATTTGGGAAAGTGTCCTGCACACCCTTTTCCATGATAAGCTTGTACATGAAAAGTTCAGTGCTGATATCTTTTGGCTCCTCTAGTCTGTGAATAAATTTGCAAATGTTACAAAGTGACACACTTCATCGATAAATGTAATGTCCAAGTCATCTGAATAAGACCTGATGAGTTGTTCTGCTGTGGCCTTAAGCTCGTCTGAAGACAGTTCTTTCAGATGGTTAAAAAAGCTAAATTTTCTTGATATATCTTTATATGCTTGAAGACATTGGTCAAGAGAACTGATAAACTGATCAATGATAGGCAAGAAAGTTTCTGCTCTGTATTTTTCAGAAGGGCTGAGTTGTACTTCTTTCGTATGGCCATAATCCAATTGATTGAGACACATGTTTCGGCACCTGTGTTGAGTTATCGTCTGAACATACTCAGATGAACCAGAGAGCTCTTCGCCTTGCTTCTCATAAATTTTGAAGGAGTCATGCTTTGATGCGACATAGTTTTTTAAGCTGGTCAGTGACGCCACAGCGGTGTTTAGATCAAGTTTTGCGTGTTGTAGATTTTTACTAGTAGCATCTGTTCTTTGCAGGATATCATTCCAGAAGGTGCTATTAATACCAATTTCAAGCTGACTCAATTGTCTTAACAGTCCTTCTGCTTCACACCGCACACAGCTTTTTTCTTTAAAGTCATCAGCAATCTGTTTAAGTACATCTTTAATCTGCTGATAGTCATGCTTAAGGGCCTTAGTAGCTTGAGGTCTGCAGGACCAACATGTTGTTTTGACACGTTTGGGCGGCTTCAGACTGCGGCAGCGTCCGGTCCGGGGCTGTCAAGATTGACAGCCTGGACCGGAGTTTTCCTCCATAGAATCCTGTCGGGCTGCACGGAGCTGGATCGCGGCGGGTGGTAATTAGCTGCTATCCGGCTGCTGTGTCGCCGGATGAATCGTGCAGAAGTGGGGATTTTCTGCCGATTCCAAAACCGGTGCATGCAACGTTTTTGGAATCGGCAGAAAATCCCCACTTCTGCACGATTCATCCGGCGACACAGCAGCCGGATAGCAGCTAATTACCACCCGCCGGGATCCAGCTCCGTGCAGCCCGACAGGATTCTATGGAGGAAAACTCCGGTCCAGGCTGTCACTTCTGACAGCCCCGGACCGGACACTGCCGCAGTGTGAAGGCAGCCTTAGAGAGTCAATGCTGTTGCTGAGTCAATATTTTTCAAAGCCTCAGTCAGGAGCTGATGCCGATGCTTTGAAATTGTGAAGGAAGAGGAACAGCTTTTCAAGGAAGTCAAAAAAGTGTACAGCACTCGAGCAGCTTTCTACAGCATTTTTAGCAACTAGATTTAAAGCGCGTGCCGTACAAGGAATCCAGGATGCAAGATTGTTCTTCTCTCTCACTTTTGCTTGCAGGCTGTTGTATTTGCCACTCATTGCAGATACATTGTCATAACTTTGACCGCGGCAATTTCCCAGGTCTAGGTCATGTCTCTTCAAAAATTCCAACAAGGCATTGGACATGTCATGAGTGTCATAGCCTTTGTTTGCCATGAATGTTACAAAGCGTTGCACAGGGCCATCTTTCTCCATATACCTCAATACATGGGTTAATTGTAGAGATGAGCAGTGTTAGATTCGATTTGTTCGCCAATCTCAAATTCGAGCTGTTTTGGCGCGGTGTTCGAGGCATTAGAAAAATTAGCTTGAAATTCGGCAGTTCGAGGTTATGTTCGATAACGCTTCGATCACCAAAAGCTTAGCCCTAACCCTAACCATGTTAATGAATGTGAATATCCTGTTTATGGGTATAATGTGTGGGGGGGCAAGGGGGGGTTGTACCAGTGCTGCAGAAATGATAGCGATCTCCATTTTTTTTTCTCCAAACTGCAGATACAGTGGGGTGGTGCAGGCTGTGATCCAATCACACATACACACAGCAAAGTGCATTTTTTGCACACAAGCAAGGTCAGGCATCATTGGCTGTGTAAGTCACATGTCCTAACCCTATAAGACCCAGCCATTTTCTCCATCGCCACCATTTGCTCATTGCTGTAGCTCTGTGTCAGACGGCACTGCTGCTGCTGTGGGCGATATAGAGTGAAATCAAGCAATTGTGTACTGATTCAGCTAGTGAGGTAGATAGATAGGTTTAGGGAATAGGGACTGGAGGGAGGGTGCGAATTTTAGGAGTATCAGCCCTTTTAAGGGCTGCTTCATAGGAGTAGCGATTAGGGACTAGTAGTCTAGCAGCCCTTTTTCAGGTGTACTTCATAGAAGCAGGGACTAGTTTTAATTTCAGCCCTTTTTAGGGCTAGGTTAGAGCAGTCCCTATTAGTTTTTGCTAGGCAGAAGTGTGCCAGTGCTGTGCAAGCGTTTTTCACAGCATCTGGCCACATCTAGCTCTGGGAGTCCTTTAGGGCAGGTAGTGTAGCACTGCTGTGAAGAAAGCTACACCACCTGTCTTAAGTAGGCATTTTTTGGCTGCAGCTAGTCCAGGCAATTTGTTCGGGCTAGTACTGTAGCAGTGTCACTTACACAGTGGTGTAGCCCACTTTTGAAAGAAGCTACACCACCTGTGTAGTTGGTGCTAATTTTTACCTGCACCTTGCCCAGGTCTCACTTTGGGTCAAGTCGCAGTGCCACAAAAAGAAGCAGTGTAGGCCACTTCTAATACAAACAACTACACTGCCTGTGTAGTTCCTTACTTCTAATTTTTAACTGCACCTTGCCCAGGACTCACTTTGGGTCAAGTAGCAGTGCCACAATAAGAAGTAGTGTAGGCCACGTCTAATACAAACAACCACACCACCTGTGTAGTTAGTTACTTCTAATTTTTAACTGCACCTTGCCCAGGTCTCACTTCGGGTCAAGTAGCAGTGCCACAATAAGAAGTAGTATAGGCCACTTGTTATACAAATAACTACACCGCCTGTGCGGTTCCTACAAATTTTTAACTGCACCTTGCCCAGGTCTCACTTTGGGTAAAGTAAGCAGTGCCACAAAAATAAGTAGTGTAGGACAATTCTAATACAAATAACTACACCGCCTGTGTAGTTTGTTACTTCTAATTTTTAACTGCACCTTGCTCAGGTCTCACTTCGGGTCAAGTAGCAGTGTTCGTTCAGTCACCTCTGCTTGATTTACATCCAGCTTTCTGTTGTCCAACAACTGTACAGTTGCAAATTTTGTCCCATACAAAATGAGTGGCAAAAGGCCTGCTGCTGATGGTAATGGGAGTAGGCGTGGTAGAAAGGGAAAATAGTCCGTGGGGTAGATGCTAATTCTACATTAACATCTACTGAACAAAGGCAATTTTCCAGCCAAAGTAAGATGTCTACTTCTTTCCATGGAGATTCTGATATGATCCCTTTCGTACGGACACGACTCAGACGACGATCGATACCAATTCTCGATGTGGCACAAAAAAGGCAGGCGCTTGAATGATAGCAAAGCGCTTCAGCAAGTGGGCTCTCCTCCACCTCAACTTCTACATCACAAATAACCAGTCCTTAGAGGTGTCGCCTCAATCCCACTTGCTTCCGCACAGCTCCCAAGTCTCCACCCACCCATCTGAGTATGGGGTAAGACAGATGGTTGAGTATGCATCGCTCTTCACTCATACTATAACCTGGGAATCAGAGGTCTGCTCCAAAGCTTTTGTGAGTCAAGACGAGGAAATTATCTGCACTGATGCCCAGAAGCTTTTGGAGTCAGATCCCAGCCCAGATAAAGAAGGGTCTGAGCAAGCATAATGTAG
Organism: Allobates femoralis; assembly: GCA_033576535.1. Lineage (NCBI taxonomy): Eukaryota > Metazoa > Chordata > Amphibia > Anura > Aromobatidae > Allobates > Allobates femoralis. Next base: position 341,897,050 of record JARQOC010000005.1, on the reverse strand, counting down.
ACCCTCATTCATAAACTGTGAACTGCACCTTGGAGTTCTTGTGAGCCCCTCCACATACGACTCCTCCTGTACTTCCTCCCCCTCCTCTAGTGCCACCACCTGAATACTGTTTAAAGTGAGCTCCAGCATGTAAATGACGGGAATAGTCATGCTGATAATGGTATAATCATCACTAAACATCTTCGTCGACATTTCAATGCTGTACAGAATGGTGCATAGGTCATTCATTTCAGATCACTCCAACTGTGTGATTTGCCCCATCTCTAGATCTCGTAGGCCCAGATTATACGTCCTCACTTATTACACCAGGGCTCGTCGGTGCTGCCACAGTTGCTGCAACATGTGTAGAGTTGAATTCCATCATGTCGGCACATCACATTTCAGCCAGTGAACTGGCAGACCGAACGACTTCTGTAGTGATGCAAGGCATTGAGCTGCGGGATGCGAACGGCGGAAGTGAGCACACAGCGACCGTGCCCTCTGCTTAAGACCATCTAGGCCCAGATAGTGTGCAAAAATTGGCTGGACAACCAGGTTTAAGATGTGAGCTATGCAAGGCACGTGTGTCACATTGCTCCCGCGGAGGGCTGCACCCAGCATTGCAGCATTGGTGTACACGGCCTTCCCTGGCTGCAGGTTCAGTGGAAACAAGCATTGATGAAACTCGGTCTCCACAGCTGACCACAAATCCTCAGCTGTGTGACTCATATTTCCCAGACATTTCAAGGTAAAGTCCCCCTGATGCCGTTGAGCCCTGCTGCCATCATAGTAAGGAGGTGTGCAGGATTCCTTGTGCGCAGTTAGAACGCGGGTGGCATTACCAGACAGGCTTTGGGTGCAGGTGGAGGACTGAGACAAGGTTGAGAAGGCAGAAGGAGTGGAGGAACTTGTACATACAGAGGATTGATGCACAACTCATGGGAATGGCAAGACTTGGGCAGCAGCCCCTTCTCCTGCTGTCTTCATAGTTACCCAGTGCACAGTCACCGCCATTTAACGCCCCTGTCCATGCTTACTGGTCCAAGTGTCTGTGGTGAAAAGCACCCTGTCACACACAGAATTTCTTAAGGAAGCAGTGATTTTGTGTGCGACATGCCGGTGTAGCGCAGCCACAGTTTTCTTGAGAAGTAGTGGCGACTGTGCATCTGGTACTGGGGCACTGCGACGGACAGAAGGTCTCAAAAATCCTCTGTATACAACAAGTGGAGAGGGAGCATTTCTGTAGCCAACAGCTTGCAGATGGTGAAATTCAACCTATTAGCTTTGTCATGGCTAGGAGGAAATGGTCTATTACTTGTCCACATCTGAGGGACCGAGGGCTGGCTACTGTGCTGAGACACGGTTGAGTAGGGTGTCCCCGGCAAACTGTTGGTCTGTGAGGAAAGTGCAGGTGGACATATTATGTTGCCTTCATCCAAAGGTGGTGCTCTTTATGTCTGACAGCGCTCAACACCAGCTGGTGTTTCCACTTCCAAAAGAACTGACGACCTTCTAATCATACTGGCTGTTGCTGGTAAAGGTGGAAGGTCTGCGTCCAAAAGCATGTGTGACTGCTGTCCCCACAGTCACAGAGGATGAAGAGGCAGCGGATGCACTTGATGGGCCAGTCGGTGGTTGGCCCGGCCTGCTAGGCTGCATTGTAGCACAGCGAGCTTCCCACTGTGGCTTTTGCTTCATATCCATGTGACGGTTCATGCATGAACTACTGAAAGTATTGATTTTTTGGCCTCTACTTAGATTTTGGTTACAAATCTTACAGATCTTACAGATAACATGGGGAGACTAAAGGCTTGTGGACTTTGGAATGTGCTGCATGAAAGTCACCTCACCAACCATTTTAAGCTTGCAACTGCAGGGCAATTGATGCCACTGAATTGGTGTCTGTGCCCAATTTTTTGGAAAAAATGGAGACTCTTGTTGTAGTCCCCTAAATATGACACAATGCTCAGCGTGTGCACAAGGCCTTACAGATGCTGAGGTAAAAAACACAAAATACTCATTGCCTGCACGAGGCCTTCCAGATACTGCGGTAAAAATCGCACCAAATACTCATCGCCTGCACAAGGCCTTACAGATACTGAAGTAAAACTCACCAAGTACTCCTCGTCTGAACGTGCCCTTACAGATACTGAAATAAAACTCACCAAGTACTCCTCGTCTGAACATGGCCTTACAGATACTGAAGTAAAACTCACCAAGTTCTCCTCGTCTGAGCATGGCCTTACAGATACTGAAATAAAACTCACCAAGTACTCCTCGTATGATAGTAGTCTTACAGATAGTGAAGTAAAATCACCAAATACTCATCATCTGAACATGCCTTACAGTTACTGAAGTAAAACTCACCAAGTCCTCCTCGTCGATTTTATAGTACCTTGCAGATCTGAAGTAAAACTCACCAAATACTCATCGTCTGCATGATGCCTTACAAATACTGGAGTAAAAACAGATTTTAGAGGGGCATGACATGCCTATATCTGTGTCTCCTCCTTTTACTCATCCATCTCTTTTATTTTCGCATTTTTATATGTACTTGTCACTTTTCCATGTGTTTGTTGTGTGTTTTGAATAGTTTGCCACCTTTTGGACACCTTAGAAGGTGTTTTCTATGTGTTTGCATGTGTTTGTGTTTGCCTGCCATTGTTTTCAATGGGGTTCGACGTTGTTCGACGAACATTTGACGAACGTTCGACGAACACACATCAAATTCGATGAATTGAATTGGAACACCGGGGTGGTGGCTCACCTCTAGCTAGTTGGTCAACGTGAGCTGCATTGGGTGTGGAGTTGTGGCGCCCCTGTGACTAGGCGCCACAGGGCAGTATTACTCCTTAAAAATAATAATGTGTTAACCCTGTAAAGTCATCAGTTCAAGTTTCACTTTATGGAGTCTGTTTTAACACCCACCTAGGACCACACCACTAGAATAGGGGTGGGGGGGCGGTAATTTAGTAGGTCCCTGAAGGGGTCGGGGTGGAGCCTAGGATAGAGTAGTGGGAGGGAAAGTGACAGTCAGTTAGTGCTGGGAAGGCAGTCAGTGAGGACTAGCGTGACAGCGACGCTGCAGAGAAGAACCCCAACCTTCACGAGGGGGAACCAGGACAGAAGGCAACGGGCCAGGACTGGTTCGAGCCGGCTGGTCACGTTGGGGAAGCATCGGCAGTGCGGGTAGCTGAAGTAGTCAGGTGTTTATCCATGGCTATAGATTGCCGTACACACCACAAACTATCTCGCCCCTCAGGACCGTAATAGATCCAAGACCGCTGGGGAAAACGGCCCGAATACTGGATGGGAATTGCACTACCCCGTTATTCCAGGAAAGTATAACCGTGCCTCACCGAGGGAGATCAGGGGACTGGCGGGAGAGCTCTGCGAGGGTGGAGAGTAAGAAGGACAAGTTTATCCCAGAAAGCCATAGAAGTAAGGACATCTAGAGACTCCATAACAGGGAACCTGGAGCTGGTGACCGACCCCCGGCAAACCGGACTGTACCGTATACCATCACCATCTGCCGGTACTCATTAAAGTGGAGTAAAGTTGAATTGAACTCTGTCATCCTTATTGCGGTGCCAGGAGGGCTCAGCATCAGCCACAGCTCAGCAGAGGGGTAAGAACTGCAGTACCAACACCTACTACTACTCCCCTCATCCACATTACTTTCATCGCTGCCCTGAGGTAAAGCTCCACCTGTGGGAGCTGTTCCATACTCTGCTGCTCCCACCATCATCTCAGCGGCCGGCTTGCAGCGCCAGTACTGTATTACCGGGAACTACAGTTGGCGTCACGATCCCCTGTAAATAACCCCCTTCTCCCATCATCAACGTCCCCTTCAAATGCTCACCAGGGCACGGCACCGTGATCCCGTCCACCCGTGACTCCCTATTCAGCAGACCCGGTGGCCGAATACCCCCTTAGCCCTAGCCGCATCATTTCTGGCATCTACGAACTGGATAGAACCGGCCTGGTGAAACCAGGTGAAGTGCGCCCAAAAAGACTTTATTATTGACTGTGTATATGGCCGCCATTACATCGCCTCAGGAATTATAACTGCGCATAGCGAAGAGAAAAGAGCTGGAAAATAAGCCCTGCCCCTTCGTTCTGCTGAGGAGTGAAGAGAATAATGGCGGGCTCACAAATGTAAGAGACTATGTGCTGGCCCAGGGGCGTTCCTCGGCCCCTCAGCAACCATGGGCCAAGAAAGAGGTGCCAAAGTGTCTCCCCGACCCCCTTGCCATCAAACAACCAAGGGGGTGGGTTGAGGACCCGTCCATGCCAGGTCAGGACTATAAAAACTAAACAGCGCGCCTCCTGAGGGCAGAACGAGAACCAGTGCCAGACTATGGACCCGTTACCCGCAAGTGACTTGATAGGGATGGCGGTACCAAGGATTGCTGAGGTTATCCGTGAGATGGAGGAGCAGATAAGAGCTGATCAAGCCGCCCTGGGCACCCCAACCCTAGAGACTGTTGGAAAAGATCTGATTTTCTGGGGGACGGCGCTGCGAGACCTGCGGGCCCGCTTGCAGGAGTCTGCAGAATGGACCATCCGACACTGGAGTGTTGAAATGGTCCTAACCATGGACCAGCGGGCAGAAGAATGAAATGCCCGGCGGCAGAACCCGGAACCGAGGGTGTTGTTAGCTACACAAACCGAGCGCCAGTGACCGGAGAAGCTTCCACCAATACCGAGGTAACCCGACCAGTAACAGAAAACCGGAGATCCATCACCGTGACCGTCAAGGAGCCCGGATAGGAGGAGACCACCGTGAGGGACCTAATCCGTTTCCCTGAGGAGCCGGCTGACGAGAGTGATGATGAGGTCAGTGTCTGAGATGAGGAGCGAGCGGAGGAAGGAGCCGTCGGAGGTACAGAGGAGGCCGGGCCCTGCGAGTTATGGAGAGCTCCGGTACCAGCAACCCGGGTCGTGGCTGCGGAGAGGAGAGCGGAGCAGTCTGTGATGGAGTCGCTGCCTTGGCAACAGGTGGGCCGTTCCCGGTCCACATTACCGAACCCCGCTGACGAGGCTGAGAGGCAGAGGCGCAGTGATGCTTGGTGGGTAAACGAGATGGAGACCCTCCAAGCCTGCACAATTGCCTGCAATCTACCCCCGCAACCAATCAGCCAGCGGTGGAGAGGAGTGATCACCATTTTTAACCTCAATACCGGGTATGGGTTCGCCCGGGAGGAGGGCCTGCTTGCGGAAGTCTTTGTTGGACGGAGGGAGGTAGAGGCCCGTCTTCCCCAGTGCCACCCGGACAGGGATCTGTACTGTGGGTACACTATCACATACGAACGCCACGCAGGTCCTAGAGGGTGGTTTGCCATTCGGGTGAGCCGGTACTACGAGTAAAGAGGACAATGGTGACCAGTGACGTTTTATATTGCCTTGTTTGCATGTTTGTTTTTCTTGCAGTGAATAAATAGCTGTACATCAGCGTAAATGTACAGTGCGTTTTTCCACAGAGCCTGATGAACAATAAATCAGAGACTTGGAACCTGGTCCCCATTAGGCCGAGGTGGACTTGAATGTTAAAATGTGTTAAAGTAACGTTAAAAGCAATGCACCTCCCGCAAGGGAAGAACTAAAAATATTCTTATTGTTTTACATGTTTGAAGTTACCCGGTTCACTTGTTAATAAAGCTCCCATTTGTTCCAGGTCCGGTTTAACACCTGCGGACGGGTGTGTTTCACCAAGGGGGTGTGTGGCGCCCCTGTGACTAGGCACCACAGGGTAGTATTACACCTTAAAAATAATAATGTGTTAACCCTCTAAAATCATAAAAAGAAATCTGGCACATCAAGAAGACAAAATAGTCCAATAAATGTTGTTGATGGTTTTATTTGTGAAATCAATATTTCTTTTGTATATTTATATCAGTCATTCGCATAAACGTTTTCGGCTTTCGCCTTCTACAGACACAAATAACTGATGATTGAAACTAGGGATGGGCGAATCTACTCGCTAGGACTCGTTACTCGGCGAGTAGTAAGGGACTCGCAGGACTCGGTACTCTGCGAGTTTCCCAGCGTTTACTCGCACGAGTCCAATGCAAATCAAAGGCAAACGCTGACAAAACTAGGATTGCCATTGTTTGCATTAGACTCGGCTACTGTGCCAGTGATAGCAGGGAAACTCGCAAAGTAACTGCTGTTTCTTTGCGAGCCGAGTCCAGCTGTCTTCTCTGTGCAGCTCCAGGGTCCTAGAGTCCGCCTGCTCACAGAGGTGATGTAGCAGTGCTGAGATTGTTCTCAGTCTGCTCATTCCCTGTGCATAGACATCTATATCTATGCCAGGGGTCTCAAACTCCAGGCCTCGAGGGCCGCACACAGTGCAGGTTTTCAGGATTTCCATAGCATTTGACAGTTGGCAATCAAATGACCAACTGTCAAATTCCAAGGAAATCCTGAAAACCTGGACTGTGTGCGGCCCTCGAGGCCTGGAGTTTAAGACCCCTGATCTATGCACAGGGGATGTAGCAGAGAGGACCTCGCGTTTTGGGCTACGTCGGACGGAAGAGGATTTTTTTAATTAAAGATGGAGTCTCTAATGGCTTTTTTTTTATTTCAAATAAAATATTTTCTGTGTTTTTTTTAACCCTTTATTGGAGATTCTTAGTGGCTGGGTCAAACGTGGCCTGACATTAAGAATCTCGGGATTAATACCAGCTTGTATAACAAAGCTGGTATTAACCCCTTTATTACCCAGCGTGCCACCGCCACCAGGGCCGCTGGAAGAGCAGGGTTCAGCGCCAAAGGATGGCGCTTCAATGAACGCGCCATCTTCTGGGGCGGCTGCGGGCTGCAATTTGCAGCGGGGGGTGCCCAGAAAGCTTGGGCATCCCTGCGCTGCGGATTCCAGCCCCCAGCTGCTTAGCTGTACCTGGCTAGACATAGAAATTGCGCGGATCCCCACGCATTTTTTTTTTATTATTTCATGAATTTCAGAGTCTCAGAGTCAGAGTCAGAATCTCAGAGTCAGAGTCAAGAGTCAGAATCTCAGAGAGTCAGAGTCAGAATCTCAGAGTCTCAGAGTCTCAGAGTCAGAGTCAGAATCTCAGAGAGTCAGAGTCAGAATCTCGGAGAGTCAGAGTCAGAATCTCAGAGAGTCAAAGTCAGAATCTCAGAGAGTCAGAGTCAGAATCTCAGAGTCAGAGTCAAGAGTCAGAATCTCAGAGTCTCAGAGTCAGAGTCAGAATCTCAGAATCTCAGAGTCTCAGAGAGTCAGTCAGAGTCAGAATCTCAGAGTCAGAGTCAGAATCTCAGAATCTCAGAGTCTCAGAGAGTCAGTCAGAGTCGGAATCTCAGAGAGTCAGAGTCAGAATCTCAGAGAGTCAGAGTCAGAATCTCAGAGTCTCAGAGTAAGAGTCAGAATCTCAGAGAGTCAGAGTCAGAATCTCAGAGAGTCAGAATCTGAGTCTCAGAGTCAGAATCTCAGAGTCTCAGAGTCTCAGAGAGTCAGAGTCAGAATCTCAGAGAGTCAGAGTCTCAGAGTCTCAGAGAGTCAGAGTCAGAATCTCAGAGAGTCAGAGTCAGAATCTCAGAGAGTCAGAGTCAGAATCTCAGAGAGTCAGAGTCAGAATCTCAGAGAGTCAGAGTCAGAATCTCAGAGAGTCAGAGTCAGAATCTCAGAGAGTCAGAGTCAGAATCTCAGAATCTCAGAGTCTCAGAGAGTCAGTCAGAGTCAGAATCTCAGAGAGTCAGAGTCGGAATCTCAGAGAGTCAGAGTCGGAATCTCAGAGAGTCAGAGTCGGAATCTCAGAGAGTCAGAGTCAGAATCTCAGAGAGTCAGTCAGTCAGAATCTCAGAGAGTCAGAGTCAGAATCTCAGAATCTCAGAGTCTCAGAGAGTCAGTCAGAGTCAGAATCTCAGAATCTCAGAATCTCAGAGAGTCAGTCAGTCAGAATCTCAGAGAGTCAGAGTCAGAATCTCAGAGAGTCAGAGTCAGAATCTCAGAGTCAGAGTCAGAATCTCAGAGAGTCAGAGTCAGAATCTCAGAATCTCAGAGTCTCAGAGAGTCAGAGTCAAAATCTCAGAGTCTCAGAGTCTCAGAGAGTCAGAGTCAGAATCTCAGAGAGTCAGAGTCAGAATCTCAGAGAGTCAGAGTCAGAGTCAGAATCTTAGAGTCTCAGAGAGTCGGAGTCAGAGTCAGAATCTCAGAATCTCAGAGTCTCAGAATCTCAGAGCCTCAGAATCTCAGAGAGTCAGAGTCAGAATCTCAGAGAGTCAGAGTCTCAGAATCTCAGAGAGTCAGAGTCAGAATCTCAGAGAGTCAGAATCTCAGAGAGTCAGAATCTCAGAGAGTCAGAATCTCAGAATCTGAGTCTCAGAATCTCAGAGAGTCAGAGTCAGAGTCTCAGACAGTCAGAGTCAGAGTCAGAATCTCAGAGTCTCAGAGAGTCAGAGTCTCAGAATCTCAGAGTCTCAGACAGTCAGAGTCAGAGTCAGAATCTCAGAGTCTCAGAGAGTCAGAGTCAGAATCTCAGAGTCTCAGAGTCTCAGAGAGTCAGAGTCAGAATCTCAGAGTCTCAGAGTCTCAGAGAGTCAGAATCTCAGAGTCTCAGAGAGTCAGAGTCAGAATCTCAGAGTCTCAGAGAGTCAGAGTCAGAATCTCAGAACCTCAGAATCTCAGAACCTCAGAATCTCAGAATCTCAGAGTCTCAGAGTCTCAGACAGTCAGAGTCAGAGTCAGAATCTCAGAGTCTCAGAGTGTCAGTCAGAGTCAGAATCTCAGAGAGTCAGAGTCAGAATCTCAGAGAGTCAGAGTCAGAATCTCAGAGAGTCAGAGTCAGAATCTCAGAGAGTCAGAGTCAGAATCTCAGAGAGTCAGAGTCAGAATCCCAGAGAGTCAGAGTCAGAATCCCAGAGAGTCAGAGTCAGAATCCCAGAGAGTCAGAGTCAGAATCCCAGAGAGTCAGAGTCAGAATCCCAGAGAGTCAGAGTCAGAATCTCAGAGAGTCAGAGTCAGAATCTCAGAGAGTCAGAGTCAGAGTCTCAGAGTCAGAGTCAGAATCTCAGAATTTCATGAAATAATTTAAAAAAAATGCGTGGCGCTCCGCGCAATTTCTATTTCTAGCCAGGTACAGCTAAGCAGCTGGGGGCTGGAATCCGCAGCGCAGGGATGCCCAAGCTTTCTGGGCACCCCCCGCTGCAAATTGCAGCCCCCAGCCACCCCAGAAGATGGCGCGTTCATTGAAGCGCCATCCTCTGGCTCTGAACCCGGCTCTTCCAGCGGCCCTGGTGGCGGTGGCACGCTGGGTAATAGAGGTTAGGGCCAGCTTTGTATTATCAGCTGGCCCTAAGCCCGAAATTTATGGCGGTCACGCCAATATTAGACATGACCGCCATGAATTTCTATTATTGTTTTAAAAAAAACACAACACAGAGAAAATTTTTTATTAGAAATAAAAAAAAAAGCCATTAGAGACTCCATCTTTAATTAAAAAAATCCTCTTCCGTCCGACGCAGTCCAAAACACGATGTCCTCTCTGCTCATCCCTGTGCATAGATATAGATGTCTATGCACAGGGAATGAGCAGACTGAGAACAATCTCAGCTCTGCTACATCAGGCGGGCTCTAGGACCCTGGAGCTGCGGCAGCCAGCACACTGAGCAGACAGGACTCTTATCTGTGCGAGTTTCCCAGCGATTACAGTTGCAAAGTAAACGAGTCCAATGCAAATAAATGACAAAACTACGATTGCTTCAGGCTGAAGCTTCCGAGACACATCTGCGATTTGTAAATCTCACACTACTCGCTATTACTCGCTTCCCCATTCATTAACATTGCACTCGCTAGACTCGCAACGAGTAGCGAGTCCTGTGCTCGGACTCGCTAGAGTCAAGCGATTCCGAGTAATTTAGGATTCGCCCATCACTAATTGAAACAGAAAAATTACAATGAATAACTTGAAAAATTACAGATTTCACTTGACAACTTACAGAAATTATTCACACATAAAGCCAAATAACCTCTAGGGGGAGCTAAAATTAATAAAGGGTACAGAAAGAAAAAATGGGAGAATAGGTTTATATTACAGAACAATAGTTCAACACAGTTCAGAATTCCATCATAGTGAAAAATTATATAAAGAGTATATACCTGTATATCACTCTCTCTTTCGTAAGTAATATATCTTCAAAAATACAAAAAAGATTCTTTGCACAATGTGTCTATAGAGAAAAAAACACAAAATATCTCATAAGATAAAAAATAATAAATGAAGTATATTCGCGTCAAGTGAAATCTGTAATTTTTCATGTTATTCATTGTAATTTTTCTGTTTCAATCATCAGTTATTTGTGTCTGAAGAAGGCGAAAGCCGAAAATGTTTATGCGAATAACTGATATAAATACACAAAAGAAATATTGATTTCACGAATAAAACCATCAACAACATTTATTGGACTATTTTGTCTTTTTGATGTCTTCTTGATGTGCCAGATTTCAGTTTACTCCAGTTCTGGCACCGTTATAAGAAAAAGCTAGCTCACAACAAAGAATATAACGAACCCTCTAAAATCATCACTTCAGGGTTCACTTTATGGAGTCTGTTTTAACACCCACCTAGGACCACACCACTAGAATAGGTGGGGGCCGGTAATTTAGTAGGTCCCGGAAGGGGAGGGGGTGAAGCCTAGGATAGAGTAGTAGGAGGGAAAGTGACAGTTAGTCAGTTAGTGCTGAGAAGGCAGTCAGTGAGGACTAGCCTGACAGCGACGCTGCAGAGAGGAACCCCAACCTTCATGAGGGGAGAACCAGGACAGAGGGCAACGAGCCAGGACTGGTTGGAGACGGCTGGTCACGTTGGGAAAGCATCATCAGTGCGGATAGCCGAAGTAGTCAGGTGCTTATCCCTGGCTATAGACCAACGATCTGCGGGCCCACTCTAAACGGGTTGCCGTACGCACCACAAGGTATCTCGCCCCTCGGGACCATAATAGATCCAAGACCGCTGGGGAAAACGGCCCAAATACTGGACAGGAATTGTACTACCCCGTTATACCGGGAAAGGATAACCGTGCCTCACCGAGGGAGATCAGGGGACTGGCGGGAGAGCTCTGCGAGGGTGGAGAGTAAGAAGGACATGTTTATCCCAGAAAGCCATAGAAGGAAGGACATCTAGAGACTCCATAACAGGGAACCTGGAGCTGGTGACCGACCCCCGGCAAACCGGACTGTACCGTATACCATCACCATCTGCCGGTACTCATTAAAGTGGAGTAAAGTTGAATTGAACTCTGTCATCCTTATTGCGGTGCCCGGAGGGCTCAGCATCAGCCACAGCTCAGCAGAGGGGTAAGAACTGCAGTACCAAAACCTACTACTACTCCTCTCATCCCCAGCATCATCCACATTACTTTCATCGCTGCCCTGAGGTAAAGCTCCACCTGTGGGGAGCTGTTCCACACTCTGCTGCACCCACCATCACCTCAGCGGCCGGCTTGCAGCGCCGGTACCATATTACCGGGAACTACAGGTGGCGTCACGATCCCCTGTAAATAACCCTCTTCTTCCATTATCAACATCCACTTCAAATGATCACCAGGGCATGGCATCGGGATCCCGTGCACCCGTGACTCCGTATTCAGCAGACCCGGTGGCCGAGTACCCCCTTAGCCCTGGCTGCATAAGAGTCCAAAGAGATGGAGTAGTATTTTAATTTGCTAGCTAGGTCAGTGGATGCTGATGCAGGTTCCATGACTCTGCACCATCCACTGATAATGATGTAGGTCCGTAGCCAGGTCCCTACACTTTCAATAGTATCTCTTTTGCTAAATGTTCCTTATCTTTAGAAATGGTTCACAGCAAAGATGTGTATTTTACATGTTTTGAGATATTTATCCCTATATTGGTGGGAGGCCCCTGCTTGGTGGGTGGCCCAGTGCCCGGGCCCCTTGGGCTCCCCCCTAAATCCGGGCCTGGGCTGAACAACATCTTAATAAGAAACTCAATCTGTACATCAGATGTAAAAACGACAATAGATTTATTCTTGGCAGACCACGCAAATGAAGACACACCAATACCAGTTAAATGGGAGGCCCTCAAATGTTAAGCAACCCAAAAATAAGGTCCAAAAAGCGATACAACCTCAAGTTATTTTGGTAAATTTTAACAAGTTTATTCAATATCAAACAAGAAAGAAAAAGGTCACACAGAAGAATAAAAACATTTAAAATAGCCTAGTTCTGCTATAACAATTCCAATGAAAACAATACATCATGGAAAATCTCATTGCCAATCACCAGTACCAGTTGTATTAATACATAATTTATCATCAATATTAATATTAATAGGTGATTCATCACTTGAAAAAGGCGCAATTGCCGCTGAAACGCATTGTGGCTAAAGGGATCCATTGCTGAATCATTAAAGCTGAAAGGTAATACTTATGTGAGCCGTGTCCTGTTAATGTACCTTAGCGCTTACAATATCACTCGTTTTATCTGGAGCTGCAAATCAAGGGCATAGGGTTTTTATATTACAATATAGAAATAGCAAGCTATTTTGATAAGTAAGGGGGAAGTTCCCAAATGGGAATATCCCTCCCATTTCATATCAATAGGTTTTATTCAGTAGGTGAAAAATATATTGATCGCAAGTGCGTCCAGAATATTATAGAACTTTAGTAGGATATACTAACCATAATTTATATCAATATACAACCCCAAGATGCATTTAGTACCACAAAGGTAGATTTATCATAGATGTAAATAGTTCACATGCCCTATTAAACCAGCATAATGAGTCATTAGATATGTTTTTTTAGAATAAGGGAGGAGTGTACCAACATTTATTTATGTCAATATACAACCCCAAACCGCATATAGTACCACAAAAGTGGATTTATCATAGACGCCATTAGTTCATACAATTCATTAACCACAGCACAATGAGTTCTTAGAGGTGTTTTTTAGAAACATATGATGGATGAGAAGTACCTTAGAGGGACCTATATATTAACAACAATTGTGGTGGTCTAAACCGGTCCTACCCACAATTAGTGGCAAAGGGCCCCCTGTTATTTCAAAAGAACCCCACAATAATTGTCCAGGGGTGGATTGGGCTTCTATAACATCATGAGAGTCTCTCTTTGGGGTCTTTTATATTGTACTGGATGGTGGCCCGATTCTAACGCATCAGGTATTCTAGAACATGTATAACATGTATGTAGGTGACATGCTGTGACTGACAGAACTTGTTCAGTCAACGTGAGTGAACTACTTTATATATATATATATATATATATATATATATATATATATATATATATATATATATAATATATATATAGCAGCGCTATGGTGGTACATTACAGCGCATATATAGCAGCACTATAGTATATGGCGGTACATTATAGTAAATGTATAGCAGCACTATAGTATATGGCGGTACATTACAGTACATGTATAGCAGCGCTATGGTATATGGCGGTACTTTTCAGTACATGTATATCAGCACTATAGTATATGGTGGTACATTACAGTACATGTATATCAGCACTATAGTATATGGCGGTACATTACAGTACATGTATAGCAGCGCTATGGTATATGGTAGTACATTACAGTACATGTATAGCAGCACTACAGTCATGGCCAAAGGTTTTGAGAATGACACCAAAATTAGATTTTCACATGATCTGCTGCCCTCTGGTTTTTATTTGTGTTTGTCTGATGTTTATATCACATACAGAAATATAATTGCAATCATATTATGAGTACCAAAAGGTTATATTGACAGTTAGAATGAGTTAATACAGCAAGTCAATATTTGCAGTGTTGACCTTTCTTCTTCAGGACCTCTGCAATTCTCCCTGGCATGCTCTCAATCAACTTCTGGACCAAATCCTGACTGATAGCAGTCCATTCTTGCATAATCAATGCTTGCATTTTGGCAGAATTTGTTGGGTTTTGTTTGTCCACCCGTCTCTTGATGATTGACCACAAGTTCTCAATGGGATTAAGATCTGGGGAGTTTCCAGGCCATGGACCCAAAATCTCTATGTTTTGTTCCCTAAGCCATTTACCCTAGTTATTACCTTTGCTTTATGGCAAGGTGCTCCATCATGCTGGAAAAGGCATTGTTGGGCGCCAAACTGCTCTTGGACAGTTGGGAGAAGTTGCTCTTGGAGGACATTCTGGTACCATTCTTTATTCATGGCTGTGTTTTTAGGCAAGACTGTGAGTGAGCCGATTCCCTTGGCTGAGAAGCAACCCCACACATGAATGGTTTCAGGATGCTTTACAGTTGACATGAGACAAGACTGGTGGTAGCGCTCACCTCTTCTTCTCCGAATAAGCTGTTTTTCAGATGTCCCAAACAATCGAAAAGGGGATTCATCAGAGAAAATGACTTTACCCCAGTCCTTAGCAGTCCACTCCCTGTACCTTTTGCAGAATATCAGTCGGTCCCTGATGTTTTTTCTGGAGAGAAGTGGCTTCTCTGCTGCCCTCCTTGAGACCAGGCCTTGCTCAAAGAGTCTCCGCCTCACAGTGCATGCAGAAGCACTCACACCAGCCTGCTGCCATTCCTGAGCAAGCTCGGCACTGCTGGTAGTCCGATCCCGCAGCTGAAACAGTTTTAAGATACGGTCCTGGCGCTTGCTGTTCTTTCTTGGGCGCCCTGGAGCCTTTTTGACAACAATGGAAGCTCTCTCCTTGAAGTTCTTGATGATGCGATAGATTGTTGACTGAGGTGCAATCTTTCTAGCTGCGATACTCTTCCCTGTTAGGCCATTTTTGTGCAGTGCAATGATGGCTGCACGTGTTTCTTTACAGATAGCCATGGTTAACTGAGGAGAAACAATGATACCAAGCACCAGCCTCCTTTTAAAGTGTCCAGTGGTGTCATTCTTACTTAATCATGACTAATTGATCGCCAGCCCTGTCCTCATCAACACCCACACCTGTGTTAATGTCCGCCGGCTCGCTCCACTTCCGTCTTCTAGGTCCTACAGGCCTTTAGGACCTGTCGTTGCCTGGGAAACCGTTAACATGACCACTAACTGCCGGGGCGGCAGGATTGAGCAGGGGGGCAGGATGGTGACGGGGTGGTGGGCGGGGCAGCATGGAGCAAGCTGGGCAGCATAGAGACGGGGGGGCAGGATGGAGCGAGTGGGGCAGGATGGAGCGAGCTGGGCAGGATGGAGCCAAGGGGCAGAATGGAGCGAGTGGGGCAGGATGGAGCCTGGGGGTAGCAGGATGGAGTCGGGGAGGGGGGTCAGGATGGAGCGAGGGGGCAGGATGGAGCCGGGGGGCAGGATGGAGCCGAGGGGGGGCAGGGTGGAACTGAGGAGGGCAGGATGAAGCCGGGGGGGAAGCGGGATGGAGCCGAGGGGGGCAGGATAGAGCCGGGGGGGCAGGAAGGATGCGGGGGGCAGGGTGGAGCCAAGAAGGGGGGGCAGGATGGATGCGGGGGGCAGGATGGATGCGGGGGGGCAAGATGTATGCGGGGAGGAACACGATGGATGCGGGTGGCAGGATGGATGTGGGGGGCAGAATGGATGTGGGGGGCAGAATGGATGCGGGGGAGGCAGAATGGATGCGGGGGAGGCAGAATGGATGCGGGGGAGGCAGAATGGATGCGGGGGGCAGGATGGAAGCGGGGGGCAGGATGGAGCCGGGGAGGGGGCAGGATAGAGCCGGGGGGGGCAGGAAGGATGTGGGGGGCAGGGTGGAGCCAAGAAGGGGGGGCAGGATGGATGCGGGGGACAGAATGGATGCGGGGGGGCAAGATGTATACGGGGAGGAACACGATGGATGCGGGGGGCAGAATGGAAGCGGGGGGCAGGATTGAGCGGAGGGGTGGCAGGATGGAAGCGGGGGGGCAGGATGGATGCGGGGGGGGCAGGATGGAGCGAGCGAGGCAGGATGTAGCCGGGGGGGCAGGATGTAGCCAGGGGGCGGGGTCAGGATGGAGCTGGAGCCGGAGCATCTAGGATCTCGGACGATGTGTCTCTGGCAGGTCTTGTGTGTGATCTCTGGAGCCTCCCGCGGGTTCAGGCTGGTTGTGTCCTGGCAGCTGGTGGCTCAGGTGGCCCCAGGGTCAGCACTGCTCCTGGTGTCCTGCTCCGGGGACTGTCTGCGGCAGGAGGCGGTGGAGCTGCGGGAGATCTGCCTGGGGCTGCAGGTCCACTGGACGGCGGCGGATCTCAAGACGGAGAACGGGGTGAGGAGGACGGTGGCCGCGGAGATAGGAGGAGGAGAACCGGAGAGGATGGAGGAATCATCGTCAACAATGCCGGTACGTGAGGAGAGACCGGAGAGGATGGAGGAAAGACCAGGGAGCGTGGAGGGGAGACCGGGGAGGATGGAGGGGAGACCAGGGGTGGTGGATACCCGTGTATCCCTGTGACAGCGGCGCTAACGTGCCGCTGTCACCGGCCTGCAAATTGTCATGCAATTCGAAATTTGAATTTGCGCGCCTACCTGTGCCTCTGGGTCCCCCTGTGCCTCTCCTCTCCCTGTGCCTCTCCTCTCCCTGTGCCTCTCTGTCCCCCTGTGCCTCTCCTCTCCTCCTGTGCCTGTGTCTCCCTGTGCCTCTGTGTCTCCCTGTGCCTCTGTGTCCCCCTGTGCCTCTCCTCTCATCCTGTGTCCCCCTGTGCATGTGTCCCCTTGTGCCTCTGTGTCTCCCTCTGCCTCTCCTCTCCTCCTGTGTCTGTGTCCCCCTGTGCCTCTGTTTCCCTGTGCCTTTGTGTCGCCCTGTGCCTCTGTGTCCCCCTGTGCCTTTCCTCTCCCCCTGTGTCTGGGTCCCCTGTGCCCCTGTGTCCCCCTATGCCTTTGTCCCCTGTGCCTCTGTGTCTCCATGTGCCTCTGTGTCCCGCTGTGCCTCTGTGTCCCCCTGTGCCTCTCCTCTCCTCCTGTGTCTGTGTCCCCCTATGCCTCTGTGTCCCCCTGTGCCTTTCCTCTCCCCGTGTCTGTTTCCCCTGTGCCTCTCCTCTCCCCCTGTGCCTGTGTCCCCTGTGCTTTTCCTCTCCCTCCTGTGTCTGTGTCCCCCTGTGCATCTCCTATCCCCCTGTGCCTCTCCTCTCCCCTTGTCTGTGTCCCCCTGTGCCTTTCCTCTCCCTCTCTCTGTGTCCCCCTGTGCCTTTCCTCTCCCTCTCTCTGTGTCCCCCTGTGCCTCCCCTCTCCCTCTCTCTGTGTCCCCTGTGCCTGTCCCCTTGTGGCTCAGCCTCATCCCCCTCCGTTCTCACCCCTGCCTGGTGTGATGCTGAAGACTTCAGGAATACACTGTGCCTGGAGCGGGTCATGTGAGAGGGCGGGCTGATGTGCCGTCACACAGGCTGCCACATGACCCGCTCCAGGAAGTGTCTGTTCCTGGAGTCTTCAGCATCGCTAACAGGCAGGGGTGAGAACGGAGGGTGCCGGCGGTGGGTGGCGGCCGCAGCTTGTACAGTGTGTGGGGCCACAGCTTGTACCGATGGTGGATGTGGGGCTTCGGAAGCCCCACTCCCGGCAACGGGCGGCCATATTGGAGCACCCAGAGTGGGTGTAGAGGCAACTTCAGCGGGATTTGACGTAGCATACCATTACATCCTGACGGAAGTTGCCTTAGGGTACCTTTTACATGGCCGCCACTATCCCTGGCAACCGGTATCAACCGCACGTGCACGTGCATGTTTTTAACGGTTGCTAATGATCGCCGATACAGCATGTACACGCCGCCATTGCGTTGTCAACTGAAGGTATCGTGGTTCCCCAGAAGTTCCCACAGATCCTGCAGATAACTTGCTATTGAATACCGTCGCTGCTTCACACGCCGCTATCCACAAAGGAATATGGGCATACATCTTTCGCGCCGCAAGTACATAGGCATGACAGACTTGTATATTCCGTGACGCTAACACGCTGATTGGACAACGCAATAGCGTCATGATTGGCCAGCCTGTGCAGGAATGCTGGTTAATACATGACGCCATTGCAATTGTGTAGTGTGAATGGACAGCTCTTTAAATATGGTGCCCTGTGAAGGGACAGCCAATGGGAACACAGTAGCCCCCACCAATCATCGCTGATGGGGCGTGGTATCCATGACGCTGTGGCACGCCCCTGGGAGTTCACTAGGCGACGCAACATCCATGCCTGTGCCCCGTTTAGACGCCACTACCATGGCAATTGTGCCTTTGTGTTGCCTTCGGTTTTTGAGCATGGCTCAGCAACAGGTATCTGAGTCAACTGCAGGACACCGGGAGGAATTGCCCTATTTACACGCCGCCATTTCGTAGCAATTTCATGGAAACAGGCACAATTATCCCCAGTGCCAGCAGTTGCTACCTTGCAGTGGTGGCGTGTAAAGGGACCCTTCGGGTTTTATTATATTTGACACTAGATGGTGGACCGATTCTAACGCATTGGGTATTCTAGAATATGTATGTAGTTGACATGCTGTGACTGACAGAACTTGTTCAGTCAACGTGAGTGAACTACACATATCTATTATATAATCGCGAATCGGAAAAGCGCCCCTCCGCGCGCTACTTCCGGCGTGGTCATGTGGATACGAATTTAACATTGGGCACGAAGCGCCCAATGCTGCGCGAGCAATGGCCGCGAGGCCATTGCGAGTCGCTGGCTCAGGGCGAGCAATGGCCGCGAAGCGGCCATTGCGAGTCGCTGCCCGAAAATCCATCCACAGGCTCGGCCACAACCTTACCGATTTACCGCTCAGGTAGCGCGAGCAATGGCCGCGAGGCCATTGCGAGTCGCTGCCTGAGCCGCAACTCGCTCCCCGGGGACCATGGAGCGGAGGCGGCACATCCGCCTCCGCTCCCCGCTACCCACAATTCGCCCCCCCCCCATGTCCGCACAGCCCCCCCCATGTCCGCCACAGCCCCCCCCCATATGTCCGCACAGCCCCCCCCCATGTCCGCACAGCCCCTCCCATGTCCGCCAGCCCCCCCCATGTCCGCACAGCCCCCCCCATGTCCACACAGCCCCCCCCATGTCCACACAGCCCCCCCCCATGTCCACACAGCCCCCCCCCATGTTCACACAGCCCTCCCCATCTCCGCACAGCCACCCCCATGTCCGCACAGCCACCCCCATGTCGTACACACAGCCCCCCCATGTCCGCACAGCCACCCCATGTCCGCACAGCCACCCCGCAATGTCCGCACAGCCACCCCGCACCTAAGCTCCTACCCCCTAACTCCGCCGCCCCTAAGTCCCTACCCTCTAAGCTCCGCCGCATCCTAAGCCCCGACCCGCCCCACCTAAGCCCCTACCCCCTAAGCACCGCCGCACCTAAGCCCCTACACCCTAAGCCCCGCCGCACCTAATCCCGACCAGACGCACCTAACCCCCTACCCCCTAAGCCCCGCCGCATCTAAAAGCCCCGCGACACCTAAGCCCCTACCCCATAAGCCCCGCCACACCTAACCCCCTACCCCCTAAGCCCCGCCGCACCTAAGCCCCTACCCCCTAAGCCCCGCCGCACCTAAAAGCCCCCACCCGCCGCACCTAAGCCCCTACCCCCTAAGTCCGCCGCACCCCTACACCCTAAGCCCCGACCCGCCGCACCTAAGCCCCTACCCCCTAAGCCCCGCCGCACCTAAGCCCCTACCCTCTAAGCCCCCCCGCACCTAAGCCCCTACCCCCTAACACCCGCCGCACCTAAGCCCCTACCGTCCGCCGCCAAGCCCCCACCCGCCGCACCTAAACCCCTACCCCCTAAGTCCGCCGCACCCCTACACCCTAAGCCCCGACCCGCCGCACCTAAGCCCCTACCGCCTAAGTCCGCCGCACCCCTACACCCTAAGCCCCGACCCGCCGCACCTATGCCCCTACCCCCTAAGCCCCGCCGCACCTAACCCCTACCCTCTAAGCCCCGCCGCACCTAAGCCCCTACCCCCTAAGCCCCGCCACCTCCTAAGCTCCCGCCGCTTTCCCCCGCCGCTGTCGCTAACACCTAAAGCCCTACACCCGAAGCCCCCGCCGTCCCCTACCCTAACGTCCCCGTCGATCACTTACATGCCTTCTTAGTCATCTGATCGTCCGTCCGATCCACAAGTCCTCCGTCCGGCCAGGCGTCCTCTTCCTCCGGCCCCGGGGGTCTTCTCTCTTCTTTCCGCCATCTCCGCCTCTTCGTCCGGCCCCGGGGATCTTCTGTCTTCTTTCCGCCAACTTCCAGCTCCGACGTCCTCTTCACTTCTCATTAACATAGAATGGACGACAAATCCACCATCCATAATTGGTCGCTGTCTACTGCCCTCAGCCAATCAGAAGAGCCCCTCATTTCCCATTGACATACATTACCGGTATGTCGGCGATTTTATGGCCGGCCACCTGGTTCTATTTGTCGGCCCTAAAATCGCCGACACACCGCTAATGCATCTCTATGGGCAGTCAGCCCGATTTCTGATTGGTCGGCGTCAGCAGAGAGCGACCAATCAGAATTCGAGCTGACTGCCCATAGACATGCATTAGCGGTGTGTCCGCGATTTTAGGGCCGACAAATAGAACCAGGTGGGCGGCCATAAAATCGCCGACATACCGGTAATGTATGTCAATGGGAACAAATTAATTTAATAATAAAAAAAAAAATAAAAAAAAAAATAAAAATAATAAATAATTCAATTAAAAATAATAATAAAAAAAAGAAATACATGCTAAGAATATCAGCCCTTTTAGCGGACCTGAAAGAGAACTGGGTCTCAGCCTAAATAATAAATTTAATAATAAAAAAAATAATTAAAAAATAATTAAAAATAATTAAAAAATAAATAAAAAATAATAAATAATTAAATAAAAAAAATAATTAAAAAATTAAATATATGCTAATAATATCAGCCCTTTTAGCGGACCTGAAAGAGAACTGGGTCTCAGCCTAAATAATAAATTTAATAATAAAAAAAATAATTAAAAAAATAATAAAATAATAAATAAAAAATAATAAATAATTAAATAAAAAAATAATAAAAAAAATTAAATATATGCTAAAAATATCAGCCCTTTCAGCGGACCTGAAAGAGAACTGGGTCTCAGCCTAAATAATAAATTTAATAATAAAAAAAATAATTAAAAAATAATTAAAAATAATTAAAAAATAAATAAAAAATAATAAATAATTAAATTAAAAAAATAATTAAAAAATTAAATATATGCTAATAATATCAGCCCTTTTAGCGGACCTGAAAGAGAACTGGGTCTCAGCCTAAATAATAAATTTAATAATAAAAAAAATAATTAAAAAATAATAAAATAATAAATAAAAAATAATAAATAATTAAATAAAAAAAATAATAAAAAAATTAAATATATGCTAAAAATATCAGCCCTTTCAGCGGACCTGAAAGAGAACTGGGTCTCAGCCTAAATAATAAATTTAATAATAAAAAAAAATAATTAAAAAATAATTAAAAAATAATAAAAAAATAAATAAAAAATAATAAATAATTAAATAAAAAAAAATAATAAAAAAAAAAAAAAAAAATGCTAATAATAATGATATTACTGCTAATAATAATGCTATTAATGCTAATAATTATGCTATTAATGCTAATAATAATGTTATTAATGCTATTATTAATGCTAATAATGCTATTATTAATGTTATTAATGCTAATAATAATGCTATTAATGCTATTAATAATGTTATTAATGCTATTATTAATGCTAATAATGCTATTATTAATGCTATTTATGCTAATAATAATGCTATTAATGCTATTAATAATGCTATTAATGCTAATATTTATCCTATTAATGGTATTATTAATGCTATTAATGCTAATAATAATGCTATTAATGCTATTAATGCTAATAATAATGCTATTAATGCTATTAATAATGTTATTAATGCCATTATTAATGCTAATAATGCTATTATTAATGCTATTAATGCTAATAATAATGCTATTAATGCTATTAATGATGCTATTAATGCTATTAATGCTAATATTTATCCTTTTAATGCTATTAATGCTATTAATAATGCTATTCATGCTAATAATATTGCTATTAATGCTCTTTATGCTAATACTAATGCTATTAATGCTATTTTTTATGCTATTAATTCTATTATTTATGCTATTAATGCTATTAATAATGCTATTAATCCTATTAATGCTATTAATAATGCTATTCATGCTATTATTAATACTATTAATGCTATTAATGCTCATAATAATGCTATTAATGCTATTAATAATGTTATTAATGCTATTTTTAATGCTAATAATGCTATTATTAATGCTATTAATGCTAATAATAATGCTATTAATGCTATTAATAATGCTATTAATGCTATTATTTATGCTATTAATGCTATTAATGCTAATATTTATCCTATTAATGGTATTATTAATGCTATTAATGCTAATAATAATGCTATTAATGCTATTAATGCTAATAATAATGCTATTAATGCTATTAATAATGTTATTAATGCTATTATTAATGCTAATAATGCTATTATTAATGCTATTAATGCTAATAATAATGCTATTAATGCTATTAATAATGCTATTAATGCTATTAATTATGCTATTAATGCTAATTAATGCTAATATTTATCCTATTAATGCTATAAGCTATTAATAATGCTATTAATATGCTATATTATATGGTAATATTTATCCTATTCATGTAATAATGTATTAATGCTATTAATGCTAATAATAATGCTATTAATGCTATTAATATGCTATTAAGTATAATGCTATTTAATGCTATATAATTAATGCTATTAATGCTATTATAATGCTAATATTTATCCTATTCAAGTAATTATTAATGCTATTATAATGCTAATAATAATGCTAAATGCTAATGCATTAATGCTATTAATGCTAATAATAATGCTATTAATGCTATTAATAATGTTAATATTAATGCTATTATTTATAATGCTATATAATGCTATTATTAATGCTATTAATGCATTAATAATGCTATTAATGCTATTAATATAATGCTATTAATGCTATTAATGCTAATATTTATCCTATTAATGCTATTAATGCTATAATAATGCTATTAATGCTATTAATAATGCTATTAATGCTATTAATTATGCTATTAATGCTATTCAATGCTAATAATTTATCCTATTAATGGCATTATTAATGCTATTAATGCTAATAATAATGCTATTAATGCTATTAATGCATAATAATAATGCTATTAATGCTATTAATAATGTTATTAATGCTATTATTAATGCTATTAATGCTATTATTAATGCTATTAATGCTAATATATAATGCTATTAATGCTATTAATATATGCTATTAATGCTATATAATGCTAATAATTTTAATCCTAATTAATGCTATATAATTATGCTATTAATGCTAATAATAATGCTATTAATGCTATTAATAATGTTATTAATGCTATTATTAATGCTAATAATGCTATTATTAATGCTATTAATGCTAATAATAATGCTATTAATGCTATTAATAATGTTATTAATGCTATTTTTAATGCTAATAATATTATTAATGCTATTAATGCTAATAATAATGCTATTAATGCTATTAATAATGTTTATTAATGCTATTATAATGCTAATAATGCTATTATTAATGCTATTAATGCTAATATTAATGCTAATAATGCTATTAATAATGCTATGAATGCTAATAATAATGCTATTAATGCTATTAATACTGTTATTAATGCTCATAATACTGCTAATAATGCTATTAATACTGCTATTACTGCTAATAATAATGCTATGGCTTATATTATTGCTATTGATGATGCGATTATTTAAAAATCTTTAAAAAAACAATAAACATATTTTAGATACCCGATGCATTTGCATCAGGCTAACAGCTATAACTACTATAATCAAATTAATGCACGTTCTAGAATCCCGATGCATATGCATCGGGCTCACAGCTAGTATAAATATATATATATATATATATATATATATATATATATATATATATATATGATCAGCGCTATGGTATATGGCAGTACATTACAGTACATGTATAGCAGCACTATGATATATGGAGGTACATTACATTACATGTTTGGCAGCGCTATGGTTTTTGGCGGTACATTACATTACATGTATAGCAGCACTATGGTATATGGCGATACTCCGCTCCCCGCGGCCCACCACTCCTCCACAGTAAAAGTAAAAAAAATCCTCAGTGAGGATACTCACCTGTCCGCCGGCTCGCTCCACCTTCTACAGGCCTTTAAGACCTGTCGTTGCCTGGGAAACCGATCAGCTGATCGGTCACATGACCGCTAACTGCCGGTGGGGCAGGATCGAGCAGGGGGGCAGGATGGTGACGGGGAGAGGGCAGGATTTTGTCGGGGGGCAGGATGGAGGCAGGTGGGCAGGATGGAGCCGGGGCAGGATGGAAGCGGAGTGGGGGCAGGATGGAGGCAGAGGGGGGGCAGGATGGAGGCAGAGGGGGGGCAAGAACAGCGGGGGGCAGGATGGAGGCGGGGCAGAATAGAGCGAGTGGGGCAGGATTGAGGGAGCAGGGCAGGATGGATCCTGGAGAAGCAGGATGGAGCCGGAGGAGCAGGATGGAGCCGGCGGGGCAGGATGATGGGAGCGGGGCAGGATGGAGCGAGCATGGCAGGATGGAGCGAGCGAGGCAGGATGGAGCCAGAGGAGCAGGATGGTGGTGGTGGGGGGGGCAGGATGGGGGAAGGGCAGGATGGTGGCGAGCGGGGCAGGATGGAGCCGGATGAGCAGGAGGGTGGCGGGGGGGTCTTAGGATGGGGGGAGGATGGGGACAGTGGCAGGATGGAGCGAGCAGTGGCGGGGGCAGGATGGAGCAAGCGGGGCAGGATGGAGCGAGCGGGGCAGGATGGAGCCGGCAGGGCAGGATAGAGCGAGTGGGGCAGGATGAAGCCGGTGGGGCAGGATGAAGCCGGTGGGGCAGGATGGAGCCGGTAGGGCAGGATGGAGCCGGTAGGGCAGGATGGTGGCGGAGGGGCAGGATGGTGGTGGGGGGCAGGAAGGTGGTCGGGGGGCAGGATAGTGGCGGGAAGGCAGCCTGGAGCAAGCAGGGTAGGATGGAGCGAGCGGGGCAGGATGGAGCCGGCGGGGCAGGATGGAGCCGGCAGGGCAGGATGGTGGGAGCGGGGCAGGATGGAGCTAGCGGGGCAGGATGGAGCCGGAGGAGCCGAAGTAGCAGGATGGTGGTGAGGGTAGGATGGTGGCAAGCGGGTAAGGATGGAGCGAGCGGGGCAGGATAGTGGTGGGGGGACAAGATGGTGGCGGGGGCAGGATGGAGCAAGTGGGGCAGGATGGAGCGAGCGGGACAGGATAGTGGCAAGCGGGGCAGGATGGAGCGAGCGGAGCAGGATGGTGGCGGGGGGGCAGGATAGTGGCGGGCGGCCAGGAGGGAGCGAGCGGGGCAGGATCGAGCGAGCGGGGCAAAATGGAACCCGCAGAGCAGGATGGTGGCGGGGGAACAGGATGGTGGCGGAGAGTAGGATTGTGGCGAGCGGGGCAGGATGGAGCGAGCGGGGCAGGATGGAGCCGGCAGGGCAGGATGGTGGGAGCGGGGCAGGATGGAGCGAGCAGGGCAGGATGGAGCAAGCGGGGCAGGATGGAGTGCGCGGGGCAGGATGGTGGCTGGGGGGGAAGGATGGGGGGAGGGCAGGATGGTGGCGAGCAGGGCAGGATGGAGCGAGAGGAGCAGGATGGTGGGGCGGGGGCAGGATGGTGGCGGGGGCAGGATGGAGCCGGCGGGGCAGGATGGTGGGAGTGGGGCAGGATGGAGCGAGCAGGGCAGGATGGGGAGCAGGGCAGTGGAGCGAGCGGTGCAGGATGGAGCGAGCGGGGCAGGATGGAGCGAGCTAGCCAGAATGGAGCCGGCGGGGCAGGATGAGGGACGGGGCAGGATGGAGCGAGCTGGCAGGATGGAGCGAGCGAGGCAGGATGGAGCAGCAGATGCGCGGGGCAGGATGGAGCCAGAGGAGCAGGATGGTGGCGGGGGGGCAGGATGGGGGGAGGCGGATGGTGAGCGGGGAGGATGGAGCGGAGCGAAGGAGAGATGGATGGGGGGGGAGGGCAGGATGGAGAGGATGTGGCAAGGGAAGAGGAGCGGATGGGGGGATGGTGGGGGAACAGGATGGTGGGGAGGCAGGATGTGGCAAGGGGGCAGGATGGAGCGGGATGTGGCAGGGGAGGTGAGCGGGGCAGGATGGGGCGGGGGGCAGATGGGCAGGGGCAGGAGGAGAGCGGCAGTCGGGGCGGGCAAATGGAGCAAGCGGGGGCGAGGATGGTGGGGCAGGATGTGAGCAGGGGGCAGGATGGAGCGGCGGCGTGGGGCAGGCAGATGGTGGTGGGGCAGGAGGACCATGGAGCAGCGGGGCAGGAGGAGTCGGGGCAGGATGGTGCTGGGGGGAAGGAGGGGGGAGGGCAGATGGTGGAGCGAGGGCAGGATGGAGCGGAGGGCAGGATGGTGGCGGCAGGGAGGCAGGATGGTGGGAGGGGCAGGATGGAGCAGCGGGCGGAGGGCAGGATGGTGGGAGGGGGCAGGATGGAGCGAGCAGGGCAGGATGGAGCGAGCGGGCAGGATGGAGCGGGGAGAGCGGGGCGATGGGGGAGGCAGGATGGCGAGCTAGCAGAATGGAGCCGGCGGGGCAGGATGGAGCCGGCGGGCAGGATGGAGCGGGAGGATGGGCGGGGGGCAGGATGGAGCGAGCGGCAGGATGGAGCGAGCGGGCAGGATGGAGCGAGCGGGCAGAATGGAGCGGCGGGCGGCAGGATGGAGCGGGGGCAGGCTGATGGGAGGGGGCAGGATGAGCGAGCGAGCAGGATGGAGCGAGCGAGGCAGGATGGAGCCAGCGGGCAGGATGGAGCCAGAGGGCAGGATGGTGGCGGGGGGGGGGGAGGCAGGATGATGGGGGGAGGGCAGGATGGTGGCGAGCGGGGCAGGATGGAGCCGGATGGCAGGAGTGGTGGCGGGGGGCTTAGGATGGGGGGAGGATGGGGACAGGGCAGGATGAGGAGCGAGCAGTGGCGGGGGCAGGATGGAGCGAGCGGGGCAGGATGGAGCGAGCGGGGCAGGATGGAGCGAGCGGGCAGGATGGAGCGGGGCAGGATGAGAGCGAGGGGCAGGATGGAGCGAGCGGGCAGGATGGAGCGAGGGCAGGATGGAGCGAGTAGCAGATGGGCGGCGGGGCAGGATGAGGAGGGGCAGGATGGAGCAGCGGGCAGGATGGAGGAGGAGCAGGATAGCAGGCAGGATGGGCAGCGGGCAAGCAGGGCAGGATGGAGCGGCGGGCAGGATGGAGCGGAGGGCAGGATGTGGGAGCGGGGCAGGATGGAGCGGCGGGCAGGATGGAGCCGGAGGAGCAGGATGGATGGTGGGGGAGGGGCAGGATGGGGGAGGGTAGGATGGTGGCAAGCGGAAGGATGGAGCGAGCGGGCAGGATAGTGGTGGGGGACAAGATGGTGGCGGGGGCAGGATGGAGCAAGTGGGGCAGGATGGAGCGAGCGGGACAGGATAGTGGCGAGCGGGGCAGGATGGAGCGAGCGGAGCAGGATGGTGGCGGGGGGGCAGGATAGTGGCGGGCAGGCCAGGAGGGAGCGAGCGGGGCAGGATCGAGCGAGCGGGGCAAAATGGAACCGCAGAGCAGGATGGTGGCGGGGGAACAGGATGGTGGCGGGAGTAGGATTGTGGCAGCGGGGCAGGATGGAGCGAGCGGGCAGGATGGAGCCGGCAGGGCAGGATGGTGGGAGCGGGCAGGATGGAGTGAGCAGGGCAGGATGGAGCAAGCGGGGCAGGATGGAGTGCGGGGGCAGGATGGTGGCTGGGGGGGCAGGATGGGGGGAGGGCAGGATGGTGGCGAGCAGGGCAGGATGGAGCGAGCGGGGCAGGATGGAGATAGCAGGGCAGGATGGTGACGGCAGGGCTGGATGGAGCACGCGGGGCAGGATGGAGCGAGCAGGGCAGAATGGAGCCGGCGGAGCAGGATGGTGGCGGGGGAGCAGGATGGAGCCGGCGGGGCAGGACGGAGTGAGTAGGGCAGAATGGAGCCGGCGGAGCAGGATCGTGGCAGGGGGCAGGATGGAGCAAGCGGGGCAGGATGGAGCGAGCGGGGCAAAATGGCACCCGCGGAGCTAGGATGGGGGGGGCAGGATGGTGCCAGCGGGGGGAGGGATGGAGCCAGCAGGGTGGACAGGATGGAGCCGGCGGGGGTGCAGGATGGTGGCGGCAGGGGGGGCTGGATGGTGGCGGCGGGGGGCAGGATGTGAGGATACTCACCCGTCCACCTGCGTCTTGAAACTCCCATGGCAGGACCTGGCGGGGGGCAGGATGGTGGCGAGCAGGGCAGGATGGAGCGAGCGAGGCAGGATGGAGCCGGCGGGGTAAGATGGAGCCGGCGGGGCAGAATGGAGGCGGTGGGGGCAGAATGGAGCCGGCGGGGCAGAATGGCCGGCGGGGCAGGATGGAGCCGGCAGGGGCAGGATGGTGGCAGGGGGCAGGATAATGGCGAGCAGGGCAGGATGGAGCGCGTGGGGAAGGGTGAAACCGGCGGGCTGGATGGAGTCGGCGGTGGCAGAATAGAGCAGGCGGGGGCAGGATGGTAGCGGGGCAGGATGGTAGCGGGGCAGGATGGAGCGAGCGGGGCAGGATGGAGCCGGCGAGGCAGGATGGAGCGAGCGGGGCAGGATGGTGGCGGGGGGCAGGATGGTGACTGGGGGGTGGGGGGGCAGGATGGTGGCGAGCAGGGCAGGATGGAGCCGGCGGGGGTGCAGGATGGATGCAGGGGGGGGAGGCAGGATGGAGCCGGCAGGGGAGGTATGATGGAAGCGGCGGGGAGGGGAACAGGATGGAGCCGGCGAGGGGCAGGATGGTGGCAGGGGGGGGCAGGATGGAGCCGATGGGGCGCAGGATGGAGCCGGCTGGGGGAGGGAGGGCAGATGGAGCCGGCAGGGGAGGCATGATGGAGGCGGCGGGGGGCGAACAGGTTGGAGCCGGTGGGGGGGGGAACAAGATGATGGGCCGGCGGGGGGGGGGGCAGGATGGTGCCGGTGTGGGGCAGGATGGTGGGGGGGGCAAGATTGAGCTGGCAGGGGGGGAAAGGATGGAGCCGGTGGGGGGGAGCAGGATAGAGTCTGCGGGGGGGCAGGATGGTGGCGGCGGGGAGCAGGATGTGAGGATGCTCACTCATTCACCTCCGTCTTGAAGCTCCCATGGCAGGACCTGTCGTTGCCTGGGAAACCGATCAGCTGCTCGGTTTCCCAGGCAACAACAGGTCCTCAAGCCCTCTAGAAGCTAGAAGACGGAGGTGGAGAAGCGAGCCGGCGGAGGGTAGGTATCCTTATGGGATTTTTTTAAATTTTTATCACCGTGGAGAAGCGGGGGAGGGGAGGGGCCGCGGGGAGCTGGGTGAGAAGCATGAGAAACGGGGGGTGCACGAGGAGTGGGGGGGCCGCTGGAAGGCATGAGAATGGAGGGGCAGAGCAACGGGGGGGTGCAGGAGGAGCGGGGGGCCGCGGGGTGCGGGGGGCAGAGGGAGGCCGCGAGGAGAAGGGGCAGAGAGGCAAGAGGAGTGGAGGGGGGCAGGATGAGCGGGGGTGCCGCGGGGAGCGAAGGCAGGAGAAGCTGTGTATCCCGGCTGCAAATAGGCGCGAAATTCGAAATTTGAATTCTCGCGCCCTATTTGCATAGTATGCGCACATTGGCGCCCGCCTCCGGCGGGTACCAATGAGCGGCCTCTGTGTGGCGTGCGATTTCGGCGACAGTCACACTCAAAAAACCCTTAGACAATTATATAATAGACTAGATTCTAAAGAATCGGGTAGTCTAGAATCCATATATAGTTTATTTAGTAAGAGTTAACAATAATGCAATTAAGACATGATATCTATCCATCAACTACCTATGTTTGTATGGTCTATGTAATTTATGGAAATTTAATTGTTATATGCTAAGGCGTTTGGTTTCTGAGATGAAATGCAATGATTGGCAATGTTGGACATACATGGGTCATAGCACCACAGGTATGTTCGAGAATAGTACTTTCGTCATGAGTGAAGGTCTTGGCATTTCCTGGAAAAAGAGGTTGTAACGGGTCAGTTTGGCTCTTGTGCAATGTATATTAGTCGTATATGTGCTGGTAGGTCTTGAATGTGGGGTATTGGAAGGTCTGCATAGAAAGTAAAGTTGTGGTCGTGTGGGAAGGAAAGTGATATGGGAATGGGAGAACGAGAGGGGTCATGATAGTTATAGGAGAATGCCAAAGATGTAGATGTGTGGGGGGAAGTGGTGGTAGATGGAGAAGGAGCAGCATCCAGGGTTGGGGTGGTGAATGGTGAGGTAGAAGTGGTATGTTGTCGGCGGTGGCGACGTGCAGAGGCTTCTTTTCCTAATCTAATAGATTTAGATGTCGGGGACTCGTGTGATGCATTGTCATTTTATAGCCTTCATGGTGTCAAGTCATAGTTTTTTTTCCTCAGGAGTGTCATTAGCATGTTGTTTTCTTTGACTTAGTGAGTTAGCGGCTTTCTTCTCTGTGTCAGTGCTATGCTTTTCCTGGCGACCCATGGTAGCACTGTGAAGTGAGTGTGAGAGCAGGTAATAGCGAATGTCAGTGTTTGGGCTAATTGCCGAAATAGCAGAGTACGTGCTGATATGGAATCGGCTGAATGGTCAGAGCAAAATACCGCAAATGCTTAATATATCCTTTTTAGAAAACGGTTAATATTTTAAGTTTTCCACAGGTATTTGTGGAATGTGATTTCAAGAGTTAACAGCACAGGGTTGAGGGCTAATAGCAGATTTTTCAGAGTACGTGGTGTATAGAATATCCAGAGTGGCCAGAGATAATGTGGGTAAATTGGTCCTATATCCTTTAAACAAAAGGGTTAAGCTGATAATTTTTGCACAGAAGAAATGTCATTAAAGGGTTAACAGCAGTGAGCAGAGGGCTAATAGCATAAATAGCACAGTACGTGGTGATATATAATATCCTGAATGGCCAGAGATAATGCTGCCAAATGGGTACTATATTCTTAATACCAAAGGGTTAATGTGCTATTTTTTCCACAGGTGGTTGAGAAATGTCATACAAGAATTAACAGCACAGCGCTGAGGGCAAATAGTCTAAATAGCACAGTACGTGGTGATATATAATATCCTGAATGACCAGAGATAATGCCGCCAAATGGGTACTATATCCTTTATACCAAAGGGTTAATGTGAGTTTTCCACAGGAGGTAGAGAAATGTAATTCAAGGGTTAACCAGAGTGAGCTGAGGGCTGATAACAGAAATAGCACAGTACATGGTGATTTACAACAACCCTGAGCTAATATATGCCTTATCTCAAAGGGTTAATAAGAAGGGTGGTGAGGAGAAGGATACTTAAGTCGTTTTAGAGGTTGTACTTAGTGAAATGAGGAGGGGGAGTGAATGAGGAGGCGGAGTGAAGGTGAAGAGGCAGGCACCGTCTGACAGGAATTAGGAATTCAATTGCGCGCTTTTGCCGATGACGTGTGAAATCTCGTGAGACGTTCTGCAATCTCACGAGATTTCATACGCCATCTTGGAGGTGGCACACAATATCCGGGAGGCTTTTGGACGTGGCGTGGGGTGCGAGGGTGAGTGCTGAGTAGTGTGAAGGTGAGGGGGTGTGTGGCAGGCAGGGGTGTAAGACAGGAGGGTGTGGGGCGCAGGAGAGGCCACCGATGGCGAGAGTGGGGCAGTATTAGCTCTCGCTAACGGTCGGCCATCTTGGTTAGGTATACAGCCGGCTTCAGTCAGGATGTGACGTCATTTTGATGACATACTGACAGAAGCTGTCTTAGGATTTTATTAGAATAGATGTACATGGCAATTGTATCTATAGAGGGTTCTGAGCCTTTGCTTCTTAACATATTTATTTCTTAAATGAAAGCACCTCTTCTATGCAATATATTGTCCGTGCTAAACCTGATCAGTTTGTGATCCTTAGTGAACCAAATAAGGGGATCCTATAGGAGAGACTAGCCTCCTGAACACTCAGAGGAACTTATATTATATTGTTAAAATCACTTTATGAAGGTTGTACTAATAATCTTGGGGTTCCTGGGAATAAGCAAGACCTATTAATATTGATGATAAACTATGTATTAATACAACTGGTACTGGCGAATGGCAATAAGATTTTCCATGATGTATTGTTATCATTGGAATTGTTATAGCGCAACTAGGCTACCGTATTTAAATGTTCTTATTCTTCTGTGTGACCTTTGTCTTTGTTGTTTGATAGTGAATAAACTTGTTAAAATTTACCATAATAACTTGAGGTTGTATCGCTTTTTGGACCTTCTTTTTGGGTTGTTTAACTATTGTATTTAACTGTCTAGCGATCCCTATTTTTCTATATAAATTGGTGGTGCCCTCCCCTACAATCTTTTCTCGAGGGGGGTTTTAATTAAACACAGGTCTCGCCTTAAAATAGAAAAGTCTGCCAGAGTTCTGCACCTCTTAGACAAAATACACTCACTAGAATAACAACATAAAGACAATTTATCTCCAGTGGTTTTGGGAGAGTTAAGACACATAGAGGAACTCCGAACACTCCTCAATGAACAATCTCTGAGGTACAGAGACAGATTTAGAAGCCTCTTATATAATAAGGCTAACCGCCCCTTGTCCCGTTTTCTGCACCCCCGGACTCAGACGACGTACATTCCTAGGCTACAAGGACAATCAGGCAAAGGCAAATCAAACCTGAGGAAAATATTAAAGATAGTGAGAATGTACTATAATGCCCTATACATCATTGAGGGGACGACTCTGGATAATGATCTGACTCACCGTCGCCTGGTTGTGCACATCTCGGGCTGTCGCTGCTCCCTGTCACGGTTCCGCGCCCGAGGCTGTGTAGGCCCGGTGGTCCAGATCAATAAAGCTGGCTGAACAGATAAGGGGATAATTCTTGTCGTGACGCCACCTGCTGGAATTCCGATCATTTCACCGGCGCTGCTTGGGCCTCCGGGGGATGTAATGCAGCAAGATGGGACGCTCCCACACAGGACGAGCGGGAGTCCCCGGAGCCAGGAGCTGCACTTGATGTTGTGAGGCAGCTTAGTTACTCTTAACGTGCAGATTTAAACAGTTCTGAAGAAATACAGACACCAGTGTTCTCTGTAACGGGTCTTTTACTGCAACGGGTTGACGATACATGGTATACAGGTAACGGGTAACGGACTGGGTGGACTCAGCAATGATCGGTGTTTTTTCAGAGCTCCTCGGTGTTCCTCCATTCTAAACTTGTTCTAGTTGAGTTGCCGATGTCGCCTTAGTGTGCCAAGTTCGGGTACAAGGGGCTACTTAAATTTCCCTGCCGGTGTGTACGTTCCGGTGTGAGGGGAGCCTGGGTCCTTTTGGTGGGTACTCCTCTGGCAAGACGGCTCTGTTTGCGGCGGCGGTGGGGTACTCCTGTAGAGCAGTCCCTCCACTCCTGGTTTGCTTAGCAGTGGTGAACAACTTGCTAGCTTGGGAACCAGTGATCCGGTGTGGATGGGCGCGGGTGTATTTTGCCCGTTAGATGTTCGCCCAGGGACCGGTTGTTAGGCATCGGGTAATGGCGCCAACCTGCAGGGCTGCACGGAACTGTGCAGGGCCCCCTCTCCTACGTTCCTCCCGACCACTTCTCTCTCCTTCCTCCTTCTCCTACATTCTCCTCAACATCCTACTCCTACACTCCGCCCACTAGGACCTTATTGGCCCTCTATGCTAGTGATGCATGTAGGGTATGAAGCTCTGAAGTTAACCATGTCATTGCTTAGTCAGAGAATATTGCATCTTCAGTCAGGGATGCAATACCCCCTGTGGCGCACTCGTTGCGGGGCGCCACAGATCCTCATAGAATTCAGATGCAGATAGATCAATACATCGCAAACACACCACTCCCCAACTGAACTCAGATCTGACGGAGAAACTGGGGGAAAGCATCTCCGAGATAGAAGTAGATGAGGTTATAAAGAATACCCCAACAGGTGAAAGCCCAGGCCCAGACGGATTCTCCCCCCAGTTTATTAAATTTTTTAGGGAACAGCTAAAACCCCACCTAACTAGGGTATACAACTATATATCAGGTTCTTCTAAATTTATAGCCCAATCTCTCGAAGCCTTTATTTCAGTGATCCCGAAATCTGATAAAGATTTCTCCATCACCACTAACTATAGGCCGATTTCACTGTTCAATGTAAATATCAAGTTATTTTCAAAGATCTTCTACTTCCATCAATTATCCATTCAGATGAGGTGGGATTTGTGCAGGGGAGAGAGGCTAGGGACAGGGTTAAGACAAGGATTAAGCCCTGCCCTTGGTTTCATATGCAAAGGCTCTACAAAAACCTTTAGGGCTCATATCGGTGGACGCCAAGAAGTCGTTCAACCGTGTACACTGGGGTATCATGATATCTGCCCTTTGGAAGTACACTGAGCTGTAGGCTTATTTTTTGCTAAGGGAAAAAAAATATTTAAATCTTATTTCTTGGCGAGTGTGACACAAACTTAGTGTGATCAGGAGTGTAAGTGCAGACGGAAGTAAGTGTGTGATTTGTGAATCACTGACTTTGGATTAAAGGAGTTTGGAAGGGAGGACTTACTGAATTGCTGGTTGTATTTTATTAATACTTTGCATTTCTTTTACTTATCATTCTGTCTGGTGCAATCCCCATTAGGAAATGAGCTCAATAATTGACAATGCCATCCAGTGTACTTCTTGCCACATGTATTCAATCCTTGAACAGCCAGTCGAGGGTGCATACTGCTGTGTGAAATGTGAATATGTTGTGCATTTGGAAGCCCAGATACTGGATCTAAATGAACAACTGGCAACGCTGAGATCCATAGACAATATGGAAAAGAGTCTGCTGCTCACTGAACAGCTGCTCAATGTAATAGATGTGGGGGAGGATGGTAGCATGGAGCTGCAGGACAGTGAGGTAGCTATCTGGGTGACAGTTAGAAAGCTGGGTAGAGGGAAGAGTGCCAGGGAGGCTAGCCCTGACCTGGCACACCCTAATAAATTTGCTAAGTTGGCAGATGAGGGGGGTGTGAGTTCAGGGATAGCACTACTGCAGCAGGGTATGACCTCTGAAAGCCAGAGGAGTGTCTGCTCCAGTAAGGGGAAAATAGGAGAGAAGGGCAGGCCAGACAGGTGCTGGTAGTGGGGGACTCAATTATTAGGGGAGCAGATAGGACAATCTTTCACAAAGACAGGGATCGTCGAACAGTGTGCTACCTACCTGGCGCTTGAGTCCGGCACATCGCTGATCGGGTTGACAGATTACTGGGAGGGGCTGGTGCACATTGGCACAAATGACAAAGTTAAAGGTAAATGGAAGGTCCTTAAAGATGATTTTAGGGAATTAGGCTGCATGCTTAAGGCAAGGACCTCCAAGGTAATATTCTCTGAAATACTGCCTGTACCACGTGCCACACCAGAGAGGCAACAGGAGATTAGGGAGATAAACAAGTGGCTCAGAAATTGGTGTAGGAAGGAGGGGTTTGGGTTCCTGGAGAACTGGGCCGACTTCTCTGTTGGCTACAGGTTTTATGCTAGGGACCTCAAAGGGGAAGGTGCAGCTGTGCTGGGGGAGAAAATGGCTAGTAGCTTGGAGGAGTGTTTAAACTAGGGATTGGGGGGAGGGTATTCATTGTACAGGAGGGGAAGATAGTGTAAATAGTAACCTGGGCACAAGTAATAAAATTGGGGGTGGCTAGGGGTGGGGTTAGAACAGTCATTATAGTAGGAAGGAATAGAGGTAAAGAGAGATGCATAAAGTGCATGTACACTAATGCCAGAAGCCTCACCAACAAAACGGAGGAATTAGAATTGATGTTGTTGGAAAATAATTATGACATGGTAGGGATATCGGAGACATGGCTGGACAAGAGCCATGACTGGGCTGTTAATTTACAGGGCTATAGTCTGTTCAGAAATTACCGTACAAATAAGCGAGGGGGAGGTGTATGTTTATACGTAAAATCATCCTTAAAACCCATCCTGCGTGATAATATAGGTGAATCTAATGGAAATGTAGAGTCTCTGTGGGTGGAGATAAGGGGAGGGGGAAAAAATAATAAATTACTGATAGGGGTTTGTTATAAGTCCCCAACAATAATGGAAATGGAGGAGAATATCCTCATAAAGCAAATAGATGAAGCGGCGACTTGTGAGAAGTCATTGTTATGGGGGACTTCAACTACCCTGAAATACATTGGGGAACAGAAACCTGCAGTTCTAGCAAAGGTAATAGGTTTTTGACAACTATGAGAGACAATTACCTTTCACAACTGGTTCAGGACCCAACAAGAAGGGGGGTACTGCTGGACCTAATATTAACCAACAGCGCAGACCGCATATCAAATATACAGGTTGGAGGTCACTTGGGTAATAGTGATCACAAAATAATAAGTTTTCATATATCCTTTAATAAGATGTGTAGTAGAGGGGCTACAAGGACACTAAACTTCAGGAAGGCAAATTTCCAATGGTTGAGAGATGATCTTAGTGCAATAAACTGGGACGGTGCTTTGTGTACTTTTATGTCTCAGGACAAGTGGGAGACGTTTATTAGCATCCTGAATAGGGCCTGTGCACAATATATATCCTATGGGAATAAGCATGTTAGAAATAGGAGGAAACCACTATGGCTAAATAAGGTTGTAAGGGGCACAATAAGTGACAAAAAGAAAGCATTTAGGGAATTAAAGCAAGTAGGTAGTGATGAGGCATTAAATAAATACAGAAAATTAAATAACATTTGTAAAAAGAAAATCAAGGCAGCAAAGATTGAGACAGAGAGACTCATCGCCAGAGAAAGTAAAAATAATCCCAAAATATTTTTTAACTACATAAATAGTAAGAAACTAAAAAATGATCGTGTTGGCCCCTGTAAAAATAGTCTGGGTGAAATGGTGTATGAGGATTGGGATAAAGCCAATATGCTAAATGACTTTTTTTCAACAGTATTTACACAAGAAAATCCCATGACAGACAATATGATCAGTGATAACAAAAACTCTCAATTACCGTATATACTCGTGTATAAGCCGAGTTTTTCAGCCCAAAAATTGGGCTGAAAAGTCTACCCCTCGGCTTATACACGGGTCATATACGGTCAAGCACCGATGTGGTGGGGGCTGTGGAGGCTGCAGGAGGCGGGGGGAGGCTGCTGTATGAGCGGCCCCGTCACGTGGGGCCGCTCATTAAATATGCACTGCATCCCCCTGTCAATCAGCGGCAGGGGGATGCAGTGCATATGGCCCCCAAACGCTGACACTCGGCCCCCCCTCTGTGTCAGGGCCCCCCCGCTGCTTTAAGGGCCCCCCCCGCTGCTTATCTTACCATCCGGTATTCTGATCAGCGCTGCTCCTCGCTGGTCCCGTCTCCTCTCTGTCCTCGCGGCTTCCGGGATCCCCGGCCGTCGCAGGTATGACGTCATACCTGCGACGGCCGGGATCCCGGAAGCCGCGAGGACGGAGAGGAGACGGGACCAGCGAGGAGCAGCGCTGATCAGAATACCGGATGGTAAGTTAAGCAGCATGGGGGCGAGTGCCAGCATTTGGGGGCAGCAGTGTACCCCTGGGGGCGGCTATATACCCCTGGGGGCGGCTATGTACCCCTGGGGGCGGCTGTGTACCCCTGGGGGCTGCTATATACCCCTGGGGGCAGCTGTGTACCCCTGGGGGCAGCTGTATACCCCTGGGGACGGCTGTGTACCCCTGGGGGCTGCTATATACCCCTGGGGGCAGCTACATACCCCTGGGGGCAGCTGTGTACCCCTGGGGGCAGCTGTGTACCCCTGGGGGCAGCTGTATACCCCTGGGGACGGCTGTGTACCCCTGGGGGCTGCTATATACCCCTGGGGATGGCTGTGTACCCCTGGGGGCTGCTATATACCCCTGGGATGGCTGTGTACCCCTGGGGCTGCTATATACCCCTGGGGGCTGCTATATACCCCTGGGGGCGGCTGTGTACCCCTGGGGGCAGCTATATACCCCTGGGGGCGGCTATATACCCCTGGGGCTGCTATATACCCCTGGGGGCTGCTATATACCCCTGGGGGCGGCTGTGTACCCCTGGGGGCTGCTATATACCCCTGGGGGCAGCTGTGTACCCCTGGGGGCAGCTGTATACCCCTGGGGGCAGCTGTGTACCCCTGGGGGCAGCTGTGTACCCCTGGGACGGCTGTGTACCCCTGGGGGCTGCTATATACCCCTGGGGGCTGCTATATACCCCTGGGGGCGGCTATATACCCCTGGGGGCTGCTATATACCCCTGGGGGCGGCTGTGTACCCCTGGGGGCAGCTATATACCCCTGGGGGCGGCTATATACCCCTGGGGATGGCTGTGTACCCCTAGGGGCTGCTATATACCCCTGGGGATGGCTGTGTACCCCTGGGGCTGCTATATACCCCTGGGGGCGGCTATATACCCCTGGGGGCTGCTGTGTACCCCTGGGGGCTGCTGTGTACCCCTGGGGGCTGCTGTGTACCCCTGGGGGCGGCTGTGTACCCCTGGGGGCGGCTGTGTACCCCTGGGGGCGGCTGTGTACCCCTGGGGGTGGCTGTGTACCGCTGGGGCTGCTGGGGCTGCTGTATGCCCCCGGAGGCTGCTGTACACCCCTGGGGCTGCTGTATATACTACTGGGGCCTGTATACCACTGGGGCTGCTGTATATACTACTGGGGCCTGTATATGCCACTGGGAAGGCTGCTGTATACCACTGGGGCTGCTGTATATACTACTGGGGCCTGTATATGCCACTGGGGAGGCTGCTGTATACTACCACTGGGGGGCCTGTATACCTGTGCTGGGGTCCACCCTCGGCTTATACACTAGTCAATAGATTTTCCCAGGTTTTGGGGGCAAAAGTAGGGGGGTCGGCTTATACACGGGTCGGCTTATACACGAGTATATACGGTAAATGTCACCTGCTTTACCCAGCAGGAAGTACGGCATCGTCTAAAAATCA
Organism: Allobates femoralis; assembly: GCA_033576535.1. Lineage (NCBI taxonomy): Eukaryota > Metazoa > Chordata > Amphibia > Anura > Aromobatidae > Allobates > Allobates femoralis. Next base: position 341,858,135 of record JARQOC010000005.1, on the reverse strand, counting down.
CTAAAATTGACAAATTCCCAGGCCCGGATGGGATACACCCCAGAGTGCTGCAGAAATTAAGTACTGTCATAGATAGACCATTAATTTTAATATTTAAAGATTCCATAATAACAGGGTCTGTACCACAAGACTGGCGTATATCAAATGTGATGCCAATATTCAAAAAGGGGACAAAAACTGAACTTGGAAATTATAGGCCAGTAAGCTTAACCTCTACTGTGGGTAAAATCCTAGAGGGTTTTCTAAGAGATGCTATACTGGAGTATACGAAGAAAAATAACCTCATGACCCAATATCAACATGGTTTTACGAGGGACCGTTCCTGTCAAACTAATCTGATAAGCTTCTATGAAGAAGTAAGTTCTGAACTGGACCAAAGAAATGCAGTGGATGTGGTATATAGGGACTTTTCAAAAGCTTTTGATACGGTGCCACACAAAAGGTTGATACATGAAATGAGAGCAATGGGATAGGGGAAAATATGTGTAAGTGGGTTAAGAACTGGATTAGTGATAGGAAACAAAGGGTGGTCATTAATGGAACACACTCAGAATGGGTCACAGTTAACAGTGGGGTACCACAAGGGTCAGTGTTGGGCCTGCTTCTTTTTAATATATTTATTAATGACCTTGTAGGGGGCATACAGAGTAGAATTTCAATATTTGCAGATGACACTAAACTGCAGGGTAATCAATACAGAGGAGGACAATTTTATATTACAGGAGGATTTATGTAAACTAGAAGCTTGGGCTGATAAATGGCAAATGAGCTTTAATGGGGATAAATGTAAGGTCATGCACTTGGGTAGAGGAAACAAAAGATATAATTATGTGCTTAATTGTAAAACACTGGGCAAAACTTTCACTGAAAAAGACCTGGGTGTATGGGTAGATGACACACTCACATTTAGTGGCCAGTGTCAGGCAGCTGCTGCAAAGGCAAATAAAATAATGGGATGCATTAAAAGAGGCATAGATGCTCATGAGGAGAACATAATTTTACCTCTATACAAGTCATTAGTGCGACCACATTTAGAATACTGTGTACGATTCTGGCCTCCGGTGTATAAGAAAGACATAGCTGAACTAGAGTGGGTGCAGAGAAGAGCGACCAAGGTTATTAGAGGACTGAGGGGTCTGCAATACCAAGACAGGTTATTAAACTTGGGATTATTTAGCTTGGAAAAACAAAGGCTTAGGGGTGATCTTATAATAATGTATAAATATATGAGGGGACAGTACAGAGACCATTCTAATTATCTATTTACTCTTAGGCCTGAGACAGGGACAAGGGGGCATCCTCTACGTCTGGAGGAAGGAAGGTTTAATCATAATCACAGACGTGGATTCTTTACTGTAAGAGCAGTGAGACTATGAAACTCTCTGCCACATGATGTTGTAATGAGTGACTCACTACTATCATTTAAGAAGGGCCTGGATGCCTTTCTTGAAAACTATAATATTACCAGTTATATATACTGGATTCTTTGATATTGCGTTGATCCAGGGAACTAGTCTGATTGCCATATCTGGAGTCAGGAAGGAATTTTATCCCCCAATGTGGAGCTTAGTGTTGCCACATGGGTTTTTTTTTGCCTTCCTCTGGATCAACATGTTAGCCTATGGGTTGAACTAGATGGACGTAAAGTCTTCCTTCAACCTTAAAAACTATGTTATATTACTATGTTACTATGTTACATTTGGTGGGGACTGGGTGAGGGTTTCAACCATAAAATAGAAGTGCTATATTCCCATCCGACCACCCATATAAAAATAAATGAATCATCCGGACCCAATAAAAATCAATAATGGTACGAGACTGGGGTGCCTTAGTCGCCTTTGTTATATGCAGTGGCGATGGAGCATGTGGCGGTCACGGTGAGGAGGACCCCAGTGTGCATGGTATTTTGATTGATCAGAGCCAGTGTAGAGACCTTATCTGCCGATGTGCTCCTATCGTACATTTCTCAACCACATATTACTCTACCTGCACCGATTTCAGAACTTAATCATTTTAAAGAGGTAAGCAATTTAAAAAAAAAACTATAACAAAACAGAAGCTTTAAATATTTCTCTATCGATGGGGTACGTGGAGAGGGCTAGGAACAATTTTTCGTTTAAGTGGCAATCAGCAGCCATCAAATATTTTAGGTATATATAGTCCCAATGGATTTGGGTAAGCTATATCAGCTGATTTACCATACTTTACTAAACAAAACCCTACAAAATTTTAAAACATATTGGCAGAAAACAATATCTTAGTTCAGTTGTTAGAACACGTTTAAGATGAATGTGCTTCCTGGTTTCCTCTACGTCTTTCAAGTTGTTCCTATTATTCCACTACAGGCCTTCTTTAAAACTTTAAGATATGCATTGATCAGGTTAATTTGGAGACAGGCTAGACCCAGACTGAAATATGAGACATTAACCGGACCCAAGGCTCGGGGAAGGGGGGGGGGCGCTAGACTCACAGACCTGTAAATGTACTATTACTTCGCCTTCTGGATTGGCACTTTCAAAGTAAAACAAAATAGTGGGTTAAAATAAAACAGGAAGGGTATGATATCCCATTACATTACCTCCCATGGGTTACAAATAGGGACCAAGGGAGAATTTGGGAGGTGCTCAGGATTAATGGTTGAAGATGCTTTGAGGGTTTGGGAAGGGTCAAAGAAGAGGTTGTTCTCCTGGTTTTCAATTCGTTTTTTTGGAGGTGCAATAGAGATTTTGCCTAGAAATGCTAGAATGTGGAAATTGAACTTATGTTTATGCTCAATGAAGAGGGGAGGCCTGGCGAGCTCGACTAATCCGCTGTCTCCCATTTGTCCAACCTAGATTTTCCACCACGCTTAAACCGCGTGCAATTTTTGGGCTGGAATGTTGGTTCCGACTTGATACTGTACTAGGTTAATTCGAGACATAGGTTCCCATCCTTAGCTGACTTACAAGACAAACACTCAACTCATACACTAACTTGAATGGAATATGAATAACTGAGATCCTTTGCAAGATGGACCATGGGAACTTCAGTGCCAACACCCCTGATGACCCAATTTGAAAAAATATTCACACAGCAGTCGCCGTCATCGCACCAAATATCCTCCATCTACAGAATATTGAATAGAGGCTATTTGGGTCCAGCCCCTGGTTATATTCGGGCAATGGAATTAGAAATGGGGTGTACATTCTCAGCAGAGGAACTGCAGCTTGCATTCCTTTACATGCATAAAATGTCCCCAGCAGGATACCCTCAGGAAAAAAATTTCAAATCCTGACACAGTGGTATCAATACCCTGCAAGGTTAGACACAGTGTTCCCCTCAGTGAGCAATAGATGTTGGCGTGTGGAACTGAGAGGGGTACCTTTATTCACATATGGTGGCATTGCTTGGAGATAAAACGATTTTGGCAAGCAGTGTTTTCAACACACATTAAAATCTTGGGAGATAAAGTGACCCCCACTCCTCAGATAGCTATCCTATCAATACTATCAGGACCAATATTAAGTCAGAAACATTGTCTTTTGAGATTTTGCATAACAGCAAGATGCACTATAATTCCCAGGCATTGGCGTACAACTGAAATACCGAAAATGACAGCGTGGCTGATGGAATTTTCACATATATACCACATGGAAGAATTACTAGCACAGGCTTCTGGGGACAACACAAGATTTGTACGTAATTGGCAGCAGTTGATTGTCTTTAAAGGCCCAATTACACGCGACGACTTTCCAGCGATCCCACCAGCGATCCAACCTGGCCGGGATCGCTAGAAAGTCTCTATGCAGTCGCTGGTGAGCTGTCAAACAGGCAGACTCACCAGTGACCAGCGACATTATGGAAAAGAATATAAACTATTTTTTTCCACGATGTTGAGCTCCCGCTCATGTCTTCTGGCAGGCTGCGGTAAGCGGAAGCAGGCTGGTAACCATGGAAAACAACGGGTATCTAGGCAGCACGCAGCATCTAGTTACCCGATGTATACCCTGGTTACCAGCCTTCTCCGCTCACAGGCTGGTATCCAAGGTACACAGCAGGTTACTAGGCACAGCACTGTCCCTAGTTACCCACTGTGTACCTTACATACCAGCCTGTGAGCGGAGAAGGCTGGTAACCAAGGTATACATCGGGTAACTAGGCGCTGCGCGCTGCCTACATATCCCTGTTGTTTACCATGGTTATCAGCCTGCTCCCAATTACTGCTGGTCGTTGTCCCCTGTCACACACGCCGATGCGTGCTTACCAGCGGGAGACCAATGACCAAAAAATGGTCCAGGACCCTGTGTCACGATCAGCGACCTCACAGCAGGGGCCTGGTCGCTGATGCGCATCATACGCTACAATATTGCTGGCGAGGTCGCTGTTACGTCACAAAATTTGTGACGTTTCAGCGACATGGCTAGCGATGTTGTAACGTGTAAAGTACCCCTAAGAATTCACAGGAATTCCAAGACTTATTGGAGTACTGGGAAACAATTTAGATTTTTAAAATAGCCCTACCTTATGACCTGATAGATAGGTGCACACTCCTCTCTCGCTACCTTCTTTATCTCTCTCTCTCTCTTTCTTTTCTACCCTATCATTCAGTGTCCTTTACTTATCACCTACCCTTCCTTTCTTTTTCCTTTCTTTCCCCTTCATTTACTCATAGCCCTGTTTATAATGACCCTGATTGCCAGCAGCATCACATGATCTAGAAGGCATAGAGACAGATTACCTGTCTTCCCCTCCTTGGTTAAGCTAATGGTTGTAACATAAGGTAAAAGAAGATTGTAAACTAGTGAACTTTCCGTTAAGCTTGGGTCAAATACACACAGAATCCAGATAGAAATAGAATGTGCCCTTCATAGTTATAGCCCAGACTACAAGAACCAGACTTCACAGGCAATGAATATTGTGAACTATCAGGCCCTACGAGGCCTACCAAGGAATATGTTTATTTGTTACAACCATTCTTCTTTTGTTCTGCACTGTTTTCTTTATTCCTCAAGAAAAGAAGATTAAACATAATAGTTATCATGTTATTTAAACCTAATTGTGAGCTACGTATAAAAATGCCTAGCAGAGGGCGTGTCAGCTGTACATGGAACCAGTCGCATAGCTGAAAGCTCCCGCTTCCACCGGCCCTAACGTGGCTCACAGTAGCCTGTAGTAAGTCTGCCCAGCTTCCCCAAGCAGCTCTACCGACAGTGAAGAACAGCACAACATGAAGGAACACAGAACAGAAAGAAGGGGAAGAGTACACTCTGACTCATACCATTCTTCCCAGCAACGAACCCTCTCCAAGATGGGGCCAGCAGCGTGGGCAGCTGCTCCACTGCAGGAGCGAAAACTGTTACAAGCAGTCCAGGAATGAGTGCCAATCACACTTTTTTGCTTGATGAGAGCCCTGACCTCAGCAGCTCTTGATCTGGCCCTGAAATGTATAGACTCTGCATTTCCTATCCCTGATCACAGTGAGGATGCTGAAGGGATGGGGAGGGGCAGTCATATTTAGGATGCCTCAGTGCAGGCTGGAAGCCCCCAGCAGAGAAGAGATTTAGAGGGAACTCTGCGACCTCAGCCCTCCAGGCCCCAAAATCTATTAAACCCCATTAAGGACAATGCATTCTCACGTGGCAGACCTGCAGTCCTCTAATGTATGAGTAAGAATTGTGAACTGCCTTTATTTAACACCCTGCAGAAGGATCTTGCTTCTCTGGGTGATTGTATCTCATGTTTGTACCGTGTTAGTCAGTAGATAGAAAAATATTGGAATCTAAACTCCTCAGTGGTTGATACCTTTTAATTCTAACTGAAAATGGTAAACACAGCAGCTTTCGGGACACTGTGCCCTTGTCAGCAGATAAGACACAGATTCTGAAGAGCATACATCTATTATATAATCACGAATGGTTTTGCCTCTTTGAGTCCGCTCACGCTGCGAGTCATGTCGGACATTGGATACGCCCGAAGCATTGCGGCAGCGGCCATTGCGAGCTTCTAAGGCGACTCGCTATGCCGCGCAGCGGCAGGCGAGTCCCTTAGCAGCGCGAAGCATGGCGCGAAGCGCCATTGCGAGTCAAGACTCGCTCTCTAGAATCCGATGCATGTGCATCGGCACCAGCTAGTTGTACATAAGCAAATGAAACAAAAAAAACAACAGCAGTCCATAGATGCTGTAGTAAATGCGACAGGTGACAAAGCAGAGTTAGGCTAGGGAGGAAGAGAGGGGCTGATGAATTGAAACTAAAAGTCTAAGATAAGCAGAACAAATTGTATAATTGTTATATTGTGGTAGTCTGTGGAGAACTGAAAGTGTGTTCACATAAGAAGTGTCAAAAGTTCATTGTCCTCAAAATGGAGTCTGTTGGAAGATGTGATATCCCCAAATGTCTTTTCAATTTAAATAAAAATGGATAAATCTGTGATGTCCCCAAATGTCCATTCATGTTATATAAAAAGCCATGAACCCCTGTGATACATTTAATCCTGTTTTGAATGTGAAGTCATTATCAATTTGTATTCCCAAATCCTTCTCTCTCTCTGAGATTTGAAGTTGCTTTTTAAGATGAACAGCCCCATATCGGTTTCACTGTGGTCTGGGCTGGAAAAATGTTTTGCTACAGGTAGATCCCATACGCTTTTCTTTTATTGAGTGGTGATGAGAATTCATTCTTGTCCTGAATTTTTGCCCAGTCTCCCCTACGTACATGCCACCTGTTGGACATTTGGTACATATGATTAAATACACTACATTGCTTGTGGTGCAACTGAAGCTACCTGGGATCTTGTAGTCCTGATCTGTCCCAGGAATCCTTATCTTGTCCGTTGTCAATATAGGTGGACAGGTTTTTCACTTGTACTGGTTGCAGAGAAAGGTTCCTGTTGCTGCTGGAGAGGACAGGGCGCTTCTGACAATTATGTTTTTTAGATTCGGAGGTTGTCTAAAACAGTGGTCCCCAACCTTTTTTGCACCCAGGACCGGCTTCATGCAAGCCCATTTGTCCACGGCCCGGCGGGGGGGCCGGGATTTGGTCATATGGGGCGTGGCCATAGATAAGGGGTGGAGTTTAGCACTCTGCTTCCCCCAAAAGATGTGTTACGTATTATTTTCAGGGGATGTTTTATTTTTCCATCCCCTTGCAGCCCCCAATGTGGTATCTACATAATTCCCTTGCAGCCCCCAATACCATATCCCCATCATAATCCCCTTGCAGCCCCACCATCCTCCTCTTCCAGCCCCAGTATCCTCTTCTCCCAGCCCCACCATCCTCCTCTTCCAGCCCCAGTATCCTCTTCTCCCAGCCCCAGTATCCTCTTCTCCCAGCCCCACCATCCTCCTCTTCCAGCCCCAGTATCCTCTTCTCCCAGCCCCACCATCCTCCTCTTCCAGGCCCAGTATCCTCCTCTTCCAGCCCCAGTATCCTCCTCTTCCAGCCCCAGTATCCTCCTCTTCCAGCCCCAGTATCCTCCTCTTCCAGCCCCAGTATCCTCCTCTTCCAGCCCCAGTATCCTCTTCTCTCAGCCCCACCATCCTCCTCCTTCCAGCCCAAGTATCCTCCTCTTCCAGCCCCAGTATCCTCTTTTCCCAGCCATACCATCCTCCTCTTCCAGCCCCAGTACCTCTTCTCCCAGCCCCACCATCCTCCTCTTCTAGTTCCCACCATGCACTTAAAGCCCTTATTATCCTGTTCCAGCCCCCACCATCTCCAGCACACACAAATAGCAGTCACCAGCCCCCCCTGCACCTGCAGAATTAGGTTGTCTCGGCTGTATGCATGCATAGCTGTATGGGAGAATCTCTCCGCCCATCACAGTGCAGAAGCCGGGCCAATTACAGTGCAACAGCCAGTAGCCAATCAGGGCCTGGCTGCTGCACCATGATTGGCCCGGCTTCTGCACTGTGATGGGCAGAGAGATTCTCCCATACATCTATGCATGCATACAGCCAAGACAACCTAATTGCTGCAGTGGCGGGGGGCGGTGACATCACCCCGGGAGGCGGGCCGCATCCCAGCACTCAGAGCCGTCGCAGAGCTCAGCACATTGTGTAACATAGTAACATAGTAACATAGTTTTTAAGGTTGAAGGAAGACTTTAAGTCCATCTAGTTCAACCCATAGCCTAACATGTTGATCCAGAGGAAGGCAAAAAAAAACCCCATGTGGCAACACTAATCTCCACATTGGGGGAAAAAATTCCTTCCTGACTCCAGATACGGCAATCAGACTAATTCCCTGGATCAACGCCCTATCAAAGAATCTAGTATATATAACCGGTAATATTATAGTTTTCAAGAAAGGCATCCAGGCCCTTCTTAAATGTTAGTAGTGACTCACTCATTACAACATCATGTGGCAGAGAGTTCCATAGTCTCACTGCTCTTACAGTAAAGAATCCACGTCTGTGATTATGATTAAACCTTCTTCCCTCCAGACTTAGAGGATGCCCCCTTGTCCCAGTCTCAGGCCTAAGAGTAAAGAGATCATTAGAAAGGTCTCTGTACTGCCCCCTCATATATTTGTACATTATTATAAGATCACCCCTAAGCCTTCGTTTTTCCAAGCTAAATAACCCCAAGTTTAATAACCTGTCTTGGTATTGCAGACCCCTTAGTCCTCTAATAACTTTTGTCGCTCTTCTCTGGACCCGCTCTAGTTCAGCTATGTCTTTCTTATACACCGGAGACCAGAATTGTACACAGTATTCTAAGTGTGGTCGCACTAGTGACTTGTATAGAGGTAAAATTATGTTCTCCTCATGAGCATCTATGCCTCTTTTAATACATCCCATTATTTTATTTGCCTTTGCAGCAGCTGCCTGACACTGGCCACTAAATGTGAGTTTGTCATCTACCCATACACCCAGGTCTTTTTCAGGCGCAGACCGGCACACAGAGCCCCCCCGGCCCGGTCCGCGGACCGGTGGTTGGGGACCCCTGGTCTAAAACACAAAAGTGGGGAATTCGGAAATATTGATTTTAGTCGGGCATCTTTTTGTAGGAGTGGTTGTAGTTTCCGTGCAGCTCCTCTTAACACCTCCAGACTTTGATTGTAGGTGACTACGAGAGGAACTCTATTGTTTTCTTCTCTAGTTTTGTAATGTAGGATGATTTCTTGATATTCTGGTGGCTCTTGTAATCTGGTTCTTGATTGTTCTTGGATGGTACCCCTGGTTCAAAAAGGTCTTTCTGAGGTCCTCAAGGTGATTGTCTCTATCGGTAGGATAGGAACATATCCAATTGTATCTGATGGCCTGGCTATTCACAATATAGTTTTTTATGTGTTTTGGATGAAAGCTGTCCCATCGGAGATATGTTGGACGGTCAATTGGTTTCCGATACAGGGATGTCTCTATTTCATTGTTGTGTAGCTTAATGATGGTGTCCAGAAAGCTGATTTCAATGTTGGAGTAGTTGAGTGTTAAGTTGATGGTGGGATGAAACTGATTAAAGTGTTCATGGAATTTCTTCAGCTGTTGCCCAGACTCTGTCCAGATGATTAAAATGTCATTGATATACCGGTAGTATGTCAGAGGCCTGATGGACAAGAGGATAAAAAGTCACCTTTAAGCTTGGCCATGAAAAGATTTGCATACTGTGGTGCCATTTTGCTTCCCAATGCTGTGCTAGTCTCTTATAAATATATGTTGTCGTCAAATGTGAAGTAGTTGTGCATGAGGATAAATTTTGAACTCTGAAAGTTGCAGTGAATCTGTGGATGAATGTGTCAAAGTGTTTGTGATATACTGTTATGCTACTTGTGTTTCTGTATTGAATGAGAAACCGACGACTGGGTATGTCTCAGCTTTATCTAGAAGAGGGAAACATTGTGAGAAAAAAAAAATATGTAGGGAAATATATTATACTAGATGGCGGCCCGATTCTAAAGAATCGGGTAGTCTAGAATCCATATATAGTTTATTTACTAATAGTTACGGGAGTGCGGTGAAATGAATTGTGTGTATACAGGCGGCTCAGTGGGTAGCAGAGTATACGGTGGCTCAGTGGTTAGCAGTGAGTGCGGTGGCTCAGTGGTTAGCAGTGAGTGCGGTGGCTCAGTGGTTAGCAGTGAGTGCGGTGGCTCAGTGGTTAGCAGTGAGTGCGGTGAGATTGGTCAGCGCAGCGACGTGGGCAGAGTGGTCAGCGCAGAGGACAGGGGGCAGAGGCGGCTGGGCAGAGGACAGGGGGCAGAGGCGGCTGGGCAGAGGACAGGGGGCAGAGGACAGGGGGCAGAGGACGCAGAGGACAGGGGGCAGAGGACGCAGAGGACAGGGGGCAGAGGACGCAGAGGACAGGGGGCAGAGGACAGGGTGAAGAGGACACAGAGGACACAGAGGACGCAGAGGACACAGAGGACGCAGAGGACACAGAGGGGGCAGAGGACACAGAGGGGGCAGAGGACACAGAGGGGGCAGAGGACACAGAGGACGCAGAGGACACAGAGGACGCAGAGGACACAGAGGAGGCAGAGGACACAGAGGGGGCAGAGGACACAGAGGGGGCAGAGGACACAGAGGGGGCAGAGGACGCAGAGGGGGCAGAGGACGCAGAGGACGCAGAGGACAGGGGGCAGAGGACAGGGGCAGAGGACAGGGGGCAGAGGACAGGGGGCAGAGGACAGGGGGCAGAGGACAGGGGGCAGAGGACAGGGGGCAGAGGACACAGAGGGGGCAGAGGACGCAGAGGACAGGGGGCAGAGGACAGGGGGCAGAGGACAGGGGGCAGAGGACAGGGGGCAGAGGACACAGAGGGGGCAGAGGACAGGGGGCAGAGGACACAGAGGGGGCAGAGGACAGGGGGCAGAGGACACAGAGGGGGCAGAGGACGCAGAGGACAGGGGGCAGAGGACAGGGGGCAGAGCAGAGGACAGGGGGCTGAGGACACAGAGGACAGGGGGCTGAGGACACAGAGGACAGGGGGCAGAGGACACAGAGGGGGCAGAGGACACAGAGGGGCAGAGGACACAGAGGGGGCAGAGGACACAGAGGGGGCAGAGGACACAGAGGGGGCAGAGGACACAGAGGACACAGAGGACAGGGGGCAGAGGACACAGGACAGGGGGCAGAGGACACAGAGGGGGCAGAGGACACAGAGGGGGCAGAGGACACAGAGGGGGCAGAGGACACAGAGGGGGCAGAGGACACAGAGGACACAGAGGACAGGGGGCAGAGGACACAGGACAGGGGGCAGAGGACACAGAGAACAGGGGGCAAGAGGACAGGGGGCAGAGGACAGGGGGCAGATGACAGGGGGCAGAGGACACAGAGGACAGGGGGCAGAGGACAGGGGGCAGAGGACACAGAGGGGGCAGAGGAGGCAGAGGACACAGAGGACAGGGGGCTGAGGACACAGAGGACAGGGGGCTGAGGACACAGAGGACAGGGGGCAGAGGACACAGAGGGGCAGAGGACACAGAGGGGGCAGAGGACACAGAGGGGGCAGAGGACACAGAGGGGGCAGAGGACACAGAGGGGGCAGAGGACACAGAGGACACAGAGGACAGGGGGCAGAGGACACAGGACAGGGGGCAGAGGACACAGAGAACAGGGGGCAGAGGACAGGGGGCAGAGGACAGGGGGCAGAGGACAGGGGGCAGAGGACAGGGGGCAGAGGACACAGAGGACAGGGGGCAGAGGACACAGAGGACAGGGGGCAGAGGACACAGAGGACAGGGGGCAGAGGACACAGAGGACAGGGGGCAGAGGAGGCAGAGGACACAGAGGACAGGGGGCAGAGGACACAGAGGACAGGGGCAGAGGACACAGAGGACAGGGGCAGAGGACACAGAGGACAGGGGCAGAGGACACAGAGGACAGGGGGCAGAGGACACAGAGGGGGCAGAGGACGCAGAGGACAGGGGCAGAGGACAGGGGGCAGAGGACACAGAGGGGGCAGAGGACAGGGGGCAGAGGAAGCAGAGGACAGGGGGCAGAGGAAGCAGAGGACAGAGGGCAGAGGAAGCAGAGGACAGGGGGCAGAGGACGCAGAGGACAGGGGGCAGAGGACGCAGAGGACAGGGGGCAGAGGACGCAGAGGACAGGGGGCAGAGGACGCAGAGGACACAGAGGACAGGGGGCAGAGGACGCAGAGGACACAGAGGACAGGGGGCAGAGGACACAGAGGACAGGGGGCTGAGGACACAGAGGACAGGGGGCTGAGGACACAGAGGACAGGGGGCTGAGGACACAGAGGACAGGGGGCAGAGGACAGGGGGCAGAGGACACAGAGGACAGGGGGCAGAGGACACAGAGGACAGGGGGCAGAGGACACAGAGGACAGGGGGCAGAGGACACAGAGGACAGGGGGAGAGGACACAGAGGACAGGGGGCAGAGGACACAGAGGACAGGGGGCAGAGGACAGGGGGCAGAGGACACAGAGGGGGCAGAGGAGGCAGAGGACACAGAGGACAGGGGGCAGAGGACACAGAGGACAGGGGGCAGAGGACACAGAGGGGGCAGAGGACACAGAGGGGGCAGAGGAGGCAGAGGACAAAGAGGACAGGGGGCAGAGGACACAGGACAGGGGGCAGAGGACACAGAGGACAGGGGGCAGAGGACAGGGGGCAGAGGACACAGAGGACAGGGGGCAGAGGACACAGAGGACAGGGGGCAGAGGACACAGAGGACAGGGGGCAGAGGACACAGAGGACAGGGGGCAGAGGACACAGAGGACAGGGGGCAGAGGACACAGAGGACAGGGGGCAGAGGACAGGGGGCAGAGGACACAGAGGACAGGGGGCAGAGGACACAGAGGACAGGGGGCAGAGGACACAGAGGACAGGGGGCAGAGGACACAGAGGACAGGGGGCAGAGGACACAGAGGACAGGGGGCAGAGGACACAGAGGACAGGGGGCAGAGGACACAGAGGACAGGGGGCAGAGGACAGGGGGCAGAGGACACAGAGGGGGCAGAGGAGGCAGAGGACACAGAGGACAGGGGGCAGAGGACACAGAGGACAGGGGGCAGAGGACACAGAGGGGGCAGAGGACACAGAGGGGGCAGAGGAGGCAGAGGACAAAGAGGACAGGGGGCAGAGGACACAGGACAGGGGGCAGAGGACACAGAGGACAGGGGGCAGAGGACAGGGGGCAGAGGACACAGAGGACAGGGGGCAGAGGACACAGAGGACAGGGGGCAGAGGACACAGAGGACAGGGGGCAGAGGACACAGAGGACAGGGGGCAGAGGACACAGAGGACAGGGGGCAGAGGACACAGAGGACAGGGGGCAGAGGACACAGAGGACAGGGGGCAGAGGACAGGGGGCAGAGGACACAGAGGGGGCAGAGGACGCAGAGGACAGAGGGCAGAGGGGGCACACAGGTTGGAGGTCAGAGCAGCGTGTATGGCTGCAGACTTACCGGTGGCCGGGTCGGGTGTAGGAGGAGAGGAGGGGCGGGCAGAGCTGCAGGAGAGGAAGTCCCGCCCTCCCTCCTCTCCAGGCACACGGCAGGGAGCACGGGTACCCCCAGGGTGTGTGTGGCCCTCCGAGGTGGCGGGCAATGGGCAGGAGGGCACACGGAACTTCCGAGATCGGAACGTTCCGTGTGTCGGTGACTGTAGCCGGGGGGCAGCCTGGCTACAGTGCACTGGATGAGCCTGGGCGACGGCCATCACGGAAGTGGGCGTGGCCTCCTCCGGAAGTGGCCTTCGGGTTTTATATAATAGATATAATAGATATCATATATATATATATATGAACCTGAAAGTGTTCCCTGAACCGTTTGCTCAATTCGTCCTTATAAGAGATTTGTTTGATATTTGGAAGCTACCTAATTCCTCTGAGAGGCACTACACTTTCTTTCCCCATCATCATAGAACTTATTCTAGGATTGACAACTTTTTGACAAATAGGTCATTGCTAACTACAATTGATAATGGCCAAATTACTTTTATTACATTGTGTGGTGCAGCGGCTGGCTGCCTTGCAAATACCTATGCTGGGACTGGAGCTTCCACAGGTGCAGATAAAGCATTACATGTGCTAGACTTCAGGTTGGAAAAGCCATGGGAGTGTCTGATGAACTGGGTTCCTCCCACGGGTGTGTCAGACCAGACATAGACAGTATTCACGGACGTGCGCTGCCATCCCAACACTGTACATCCCTGCATTTTTGAACCACGTTGATCGTTTGAGGTGTGAACCTTGTGGCAGACATCTTTCTATACCTTGATGCTGGTTGTGTGCTACACAACCCCCTCAGGTGAGTGGCTAGTTAGATCTAGTCTCTTCACATATAAAAGATAAGACCCTATTGCGCATCTCTTTCCCTTTTCAGTATTTGAGACCAGACATAGGCTGACTCCCTCCTGGTCACATGGTCGGTGAGGTCAGCACAGGTCCTGTTCCTTTGTGTTGAGAGGAGCCTTGTGGCCAGATACAGGGAGTTTGGAGCTCATGAACATGGTGAGGAGACCTGGGAGACGCCTCGAGCAACCCAGAGCTCAGAAAGCTTGAACCTGGTCTGAGCCTGGACCAGGCTGGAGTCCATGTGGCCTGTGAGAGACAGCAGCCTCTGTAACCAATGGAGTAAGGTCAGTGGGCACGGTGACACTTTCATGGACTTGATGTAATGGCCCATGTGGGGACACTGCCATTGAGAGAGACTGAGAGGGTCTCAAGTGTACTGTTTAGCAAGGACTACGCAGACACTGCCAGGCAGGCGCATCTGCCATTGGGAAAAGGCTGGAATTGTTCCATTAAAGTGTGAACTGTGTATTACCACGTGAACTGTGCATTACAAGCGGTTTATAACATTTATTAATAAACTGCTGGACATTGTGTTGTTTTAAGAACAAGACTGGTTGCATCAATTCTGCTGCCAAGCGAGTCCCCAAGGGGGCGCTACCTCTCAGTGCTCAGATTATGTTCCCATTACCCTATCAATTTCAGAGAAGCATAATTCTTTTCCCAATCCTATTTAAAACATTGAACTTCTAAACCCCATTGAAAACAATTGGGGGCAAAATCATGGGCTTATAAAACACCTTAAAAGGGGCACAAAACCTCCCTAACACAGCTCAAATTAGGGACAGACATCAGGAAAAGTGCCATCTATTTTCCAGAGTTAAAATTTTCATCATTGTGCATTATGGATGCATGGGACAAGGCTTGGCCCAGTATTACAAGCATCATGTGTAGGCATGGTGCTCACATAGCTCTGCTAAATTTAGTAAACAGACAAGGAGATCGCAAAAAGAGTCTCCATATTTAAAAAAAATTAGGGCCAGATACCACCAAAGTGGTATCATTTGGTCCACAATAAAAAATGGAGAATGGCGAGATCAATGCAGCACACCGAAAAGTACATCACCTATACTGACAGTCTGCCACTAGGGTTAAGTTCTTTGAGATCTATGACTTCATATTTCTGAAAGTTAGGCAATCTACACTTTCAGGAGACAGCCGTATACGCTTATCCATCAGGACACCACCAGTAGCGCTGAAGACCATTGCTGCTACTAATATTTCTACGCTGACAACTCCATGTTCCCCGAGTTGTAAATGTAGATCTGCCATGTGTACTCAGTCCCTTACTAATGTGTTGGGAAAACCAGTTCTTATCTTGTCTACAAGCTCTTTTTGAAACTCCAGGATGCGCGTATCCTCACTCAGGGCG
This sequence comes from Allobates femoralis, assembly GCA_033576535.1. Classification (NCBI taxonomy): domain Eukaryota; kingdom Metazoa; phylum Chordata; class Amphibia; order Anura; family Aromobatidae; genus Allobates; species Allobates femoralis. Next base: position 341,842,533 of record JARQOC010000005.1, on the reverse strand, counting down.
GGAAGCATCTGGCTAAATTTACTTGTACCATAGATGCAATAGTATGACAACCCAGTAGTCTTTTCTAATTCAAATCCTAACGATATGGGCATCATGTTGCAGATAGTGCAGCAAGAAGACACTCATGAGACTGATGCGTCCATTCCCGCTTGCTTCCTCCGTCCTCTCCCGCCAACCTTGGACAACAGAAAGGGTAATCATTTCTTCCTCAACTCCTGACTGTTCAATGCCCATTACCTCTTCATCCTTATCCTCCTCCATTTGTTCCCCAGCTCCTGCATCTTCACCATCAGTTTGTCTGGTGCCATGAGCACCTCTCTAAAATAAAAGAAGGAGGGGGAACAAGAGGCGCAATAGTGCCCTATCACTATGGCACTAGGAGTAAAGTGGTGAAAAAGGGATCCACTCACCTGGAGCAGTTGTGTAACCCACAACCGGCTTGAAGGCGTGTTTAGTGATTTATTTCTGGATGGCTGCTGCAGGACTTCCACCGTCCACTCATATGTGGAGATATGCCGAATCGTGGGGAAGAAAATGGTGTGTCACGGTCCGCGCTGCCAAATAACATCCACTCCGAAAATAATGCACTTGAAGATGGAACTTCAAAGTAACGTTTTTATTGCTTCCTACGCGTTTCGGTGCCCTCCTGGCACTTTGAAGTTCCATCTTCAAGTGCATTATTTTCGGAGTGGATGTTATTTGGCAGCGCGGACCGTGACACACCATTTTCTTCCCCACGAATGAGCACCTCTCTGTCACTCTACTCCATCCTGACATGCCATTCGGCTGTGTGATGAGAGTCAGGACCTTTGAGATCCTGATCTCTTTTCCACATCCTCCTCTTTCTGTGTATCACCACCTCATCCCGCAGACTTTTCAGAGCAGAGGTTCCCAACTCCAGTCCTCAAGGCACACCAACAGTGCAGGTTTTCAGGATTTCCTTAGTATTGCACAGGTGATAATTGAATCACCTGCACTGGGGATGATTCCAATTTCTAAGGAAATCCTAAAAACCTGCACTGTTGGTGTGCCTTGAGGACTGGAGTTGGGAACCTCTGTTTCAGAGTATGCTCCAGCATGTAGATGAGTGGAATAGGGATGTGATGACAGCATCATCAGCGCTCACCATCTTGGCAGCCATTTTGAAACTGTAAAGAAGGGTGCATAGATCCTTGATCTGTGCCCACTCTATAACCTTCATTTGCACCATATTCAGTTTGCTTTGAGTCACTGTACGTCTCATTACATACTGTAGCAGGGCTTGTCGCTGCTGCCACAGTCGCTGCAACATATGTATAGCGGAATTCCACAGTGTCAGCACATTGCATATGAAACGGTTAACCAGTTATCTGAAAGACCTCTGTAGAGATGCTAGTCGATGAGCCGTGAAGTGAGAACGACAGAAGGGAGCATACAGCGACTGTGCCTTGTTCAGCAGCTCATCCAGCCTGGAATAGTGGCATAGGAATTGCTAGACAACCAGGTTGAGGACATGAGCAATGTAAGACACGTATGTAAGTTTGCCCAAACATAGGGCTGCCAACAGATGTGCACATTTATCGCAAACTGCCTTCCCTGGCACCAGGTTTAGCAGAGACAGCCATTGGTTAAACTAAGCCTGCATTGCTGTCTACAACTCTTCAGCTATGTGACTCACATCTCCGAGGCATTTTAATTTAAACACTGCCTGAATGCAGAGAGCCCTGGCAGTGCATTACGGAAGTGAGGAGGATACTGTTTGAACTGTTGCAACATTAAGGGAAAGGTTCATGGCACAGCTGGAGACCCTAGAGGAGATGGATGATGCATAAGCAGTGGATGAAAAGGTACAGGCAGATGTCCCAAAAGTCTTGGGGATTTCAAGACTTGGAGAATAGCCCCTTCCCCATGTGGCCACACAGCCACCAGACTTATCCAGTGGCCAGTTAGGGAGATGTAACACTCCTGGCCATGTTTGCTCATCCAGGTGTCAGTTGGGATATGCAGTTTCTCAAGTAACGGGTGATGTTGTCTGAGACATGCTAGTGTAGCGCAGACACAGCTTGTTTCGAGAAGTAGTGATGACTGAGAAACTGATACCGGGAAACTGCGATGGCCATCAGCTTTTTGAAAACGGTGTTTCCACCAGAAGGAAAGGTAACCTTTCTGTGGCCAATAAATGGAACATGGTGAAGTTCAAGCTCTTTGCTTTGGGATGTGTAGGAGAAAATTATTTTTCCATGACCTCAACTGGGCCAGCTGTTGTGCTGAGAGGGGGTGGAGTACAGTGTACCCAACAAACTGCTGCACTGTGAAGACGGAGATGTTATGGTGGGTTCACTAACAATTGGTGTGCTGTGTCTGGGATCAGTCAAAACCACCAGGCATGTCCACTTATGTAACAGCTGAGGGTCTGTCAGTCACCCTGACTGTAGCGGGTTAGCAAGTGGAGGTCCTGCGGATGGAAATCTGTAGGACAACACTTACCAAGCCGACGGAGGAGGAAAAAGCAGCAGATGCATTTTGATAAGGTAGACAATGATCGATGATGCTGAGGCCTGCTAGGAACAGTTTTACTGCAGTATTTTTCCCAGAGTAACGCATGCAGATGGGTCATGTGGTCGTTCATGCATATAGTAGTTAAACTGTGGAGATTTTTGTCTCTACTCAATTTTTGTTTACAAAGACTGCAAATAATGGGAGCTCTTCACTATTTGTCACCTAAACACATATATTTGAAACTACCCCTTATATAGCTCCTCCAATAACAAGACTGCTGAAGTTTGTTTTTCCTTAAATGACAACCCGGAAGTATCAGACCTAACCCTTTGGTGTACTCATAAAGCCATTATAAGCAGCCATTTCATTAAACAGGTAATAATAATAATATTTATTCATTTATATAGCGCTATTAATCCCATAGTGCTTTACATACATTTGTAACACTGTCTCCATTGGTGCTCAAAATGTAAACATCCTATCAGCATTTATTTCAAGTGTGGGAGGAAACCCAAGCAAACACAGGGAGAACATCCAGACTTCTTGCAGATATTGTCCTTGGTTGGAATTGAACCTAGGACGCCAGTGCTGCAAGGCTGCAGTGCTAACCACTGAGCCACCATGCCACCCACAAGTGATATTCAGGATCACAGTAGATCAAGATATATCTATGTATGAATAACAGGAGCAGCATGATTTGTAAACTTCATAAAAGTAGTAAATTATATGGTTTTTATCAGCTGCTACTGATAAAAATATATATTTCATCAAGCCGTATCATGTAACATGTATTAGCAGGAACAGCTAGTTAACAGACTTAAAGGGAATCTCTCAGTTGGATCAACCTTCTAAGGGTACCGTCGCAATATCGCAATGCAACATCGACAAAAAGTCACGTGGTGTGGTAGTTGCAGTTGACATCGTTCGTGCATTGTGTCGTGTAACAGGGCAATGAGACTGCAATAAATCGCAGGGACGATATTGCAAGAAGATTGTGCAAGCCCTTCAAATGTACAATGTTGCATATGCGAACTAGCATGATCGTGCTGTGTGACGGCGCAACTATGATTTTGTTTGCGATTTCACAGGTTGCACAAGCAAGCCCGTAGGTGTGCCTGTGGGTTGTGTTTTCCACGCCCCATCTACGTCGATTGGTGGCTAGTATTGTATGCCGATTGGATGGCCCTGACAAAGGAGCCATATTGGATTATCTGTGCGTACACCACTTCATTCATTGACTTCTGCATCTCCTCAATGTTGTGAAAATTCATGTATCCAAGGCGAATCATTGTCAAACACCTCCTTTACTATTCATGATGTCATTTAAGGCGCCTATTGACGACGCTAGAAACATAGCGTCACCAAATACAAAAATTACTGGCCAAAAGTGCCATGTCAGTATGTGAAGCCCTCATTGATGCTAACTACAATCTCCCATCCCACATGTCGCACATATATTAAAATGTTAACACAATGTCTAGGTGCTTATTGCAATAATAGCCCAGATATGTGTGGCCATGTGCGACGCCTGAGCATTGCGGTTTACATTTATGTAACACCGTGGTGTTCACTGTGGTCATCCACTATGTGTGGGTACTCTGCGCCATGACGTCATTACATTGTTTTGCGACAGGCCCTGCCTTCTAGGTGCTTTACAGTCCCCTGCTTAAAGATGGCTGCCGCACAGCGCTCTGCAGCATGGGGAGAGCCCAGGCTACTCCTGCTGTTTGACTACCTGGACAGGCTGGACTACTGGTGCGAGTTCCCGCATCAGCACCCATGGCTGCGTAAGATGCGCATTATGCGCAAAGTACAGAAGGCCCTGCTTAGGAAACTGAAAGTGGTGGGGACGCCTAAGCAGATCATCAAAAAGGTGGCGGACATGAAGTATAAGGTGAGGGACCACATGGCCGCCATCCGTGCCCACATCCAGACTTTGCGTGGTGAGTATGATGTCATAACACATACACACATGTTTACTCACACCACAATATACATGATTTTGGCTACATGGAAGTGCACCCTGTCGGTGTGGAAGAACTCTTGATGCTGATGCCTGATGGGGGTTCATGTGTTGGCCCTGCAGATACATGCACAAGGGCCATCACACAGTAATGTGTGTAGCATGGCATACAGAGTTTTCCAGGGACAATGTGTCGTTGGTCCGCGCTGCCACAAAAGACTGCATCAGAAGTTCACTCAATACCTTTATTTGGATCCATCCAGCCAGATGGATCCAAATAAAGGTATTGAGTGAACTTCTGATTCAGTCTTTTGTGGCAGCGCGGACCGACGACACATTGTCCCTGGAAAACTCTGGAATTTGACCACATAGCACGTGGAGGTGTGGGTCCAGCAGCAGCCGCCATTACATGTTTCTCATACTGGTTGTGTGTCGCACAACTAGACCAGGTGAGCAGTGTTCATTACGGCTTTTAAGCCACCGATTGTTAAAAAGATAAGACCCTATCTGCGCTTGCTTCCTTCTTTTAGTTTATTAGCATGGCATACAGTCAAGATTGTTGTGGCCAATTCACTAACAATACACATAGGGGTGACTTAAACCTTGAAGTCAGCATGTGCATATTGTCAGTGATGTCATGGACCACAGCACACAAAATGTCACATTGTCCCACAACCCCTGCATCTCACAGCACATACCCTTCTGGTTATTGGATACATAAGTCTATGCCCCATAACTCCTCGGTTGTGTGCCTTTGGCCCAACCAAACACACACTCACTGTTACGTCATGTTGTTCATATGTTGTGGTCCACTAAGAAATGATGGATTCCTATGTTGGCAAAAATCCTGTCAGTGTGGGGCTGTGCTTGTCGGCCCATGTGTATGGTAAAGTGAATGTCCAAAAGTGCTGGGGACAAACCTTTATGACCCAATTGTGTGTCACAGCAATGTAGTTTGGCAACATTCCAAACCTGTGTGTGTTGTGTGCCAAGGACACCTTTATTCTTTCAACATATAAATATATGACGTTGCTACCATTGTGCAGATGATCTTGCAGTCCCCTTGTACCCCAGCTGAAAATGTCAGGCACATGATGTCACAGGTACACAAAGACCATTCACCAGACATTAGTTTATGTGTATGTCACTTCATACATCACACAATAATTGTCCGTTTTAAAACAACAGATGCTGAGGAGCCAGCAGAGGCCTCAATGACTCACCGTAAGCCTGTGGACTCCGGTTTAGACAGGCTGTAGCTCCTTCCTCCTTGTCACGGGTGGGCCGCGCCTGCCGGTAGTGGGGCCCGGTTGAGTGCAGATCAAAAGTAAAGACGTCTTTTAGGAACAGATTAAAGCGGTTTAATTTATTCGTGACGCCACCTATGAGTAGTTTCGGTAATCGTTACCGACGCTGCGGAACCTCCGGGGGATGGACGGCAGCAAGATGGAACGCTCCCCACAGGCTGAGCGGTGATCCCCGGAGGCTGGAGCTGCTTAAGATGTTGTGCGGCAGCTGCGGTTACATTGTAGTACGGACGGACAGTTCATAAGGAAACACGGACACAGAAAGTCTCTGCAACGGGTCTTTACTGTAACCAGCAGGCAGTACATGGTATACAGTTCACGGGTAGTGGACCGGGTGGACTCAGCAGTGATGGTGTCCCTTAGAGATCCGCAAGTGTTCCTCCATTCTAGCTAAGTGGTTTTGCCATTGTCGCCCAGGAATACCAGATCGGGTACGGGGAGGCTGCTTCAATGCCCTATCCAAGATGTACGTTGTGAATGTTTTGGGGAGCCTTGGATCCCTCGGTGGGTACACCGCTGGTTAGACGACTGGAAGTTGGCTGGTGGTGGGGTGCTCCTGTAAAGCTGCTCCTCCACGCTTCTGGTTCGCGTAGCAGAGGTGAACTGCTGCCAGCTTCGGTACCAGTGAACCGGCTGTGAGTTGGGCACGAGGGTATTTTGGAACCCGTGGTTAGTGATGCCCGATCCCGGTTGTTGAGGCCTCAGGTGCTGACACCCGACCGGTGACGGCCCGGGGGCTGCACGAGGTTCAGAGCCCCCGCTCCTGCTCCAAGTTCAAGTTCTAGAGCTCTCTCCTCAAGTTCTAGACTAGACTCCTCTCTCTAGGTGTCTGTACTTCCTACACACTTCCCTAGCACTCCGCCCACCAGGACCCTGGATTGGCCCTCTGTTCTAGGTGATGCATGCAGGGTTGGACCTCAAAGTTAACCAGATCACTGCTGTGTCAGAGAATATTGCGGCTGCATTTATAGCTGCAATACCCTCTTGTGACGCACTCGTTGCGGGGCGCCACACTCCCCCTTGGTTTAATACGCTTGTCTCCAAGCGTCACACTACCCACATTACAGAGGATTTTATATTTTTATAACATACATAAAACACACTTTTATTAAAGAAAAACAGGTAAAGAGATACTTTGATGAAATAAGCAAAGTAAACAGGTAACACACTTTATGCGGACCCAGCGGGCGGTCGGCTGTCCTTATATCAAAAGTTCAGGCTGTAGCCGCAAGATCACACAGTCAGTGGTTAAACAGGAACAGAGTTATTGAGTGAGTCCAAGCTTTAGAGTCACTGGCGCGAAGAACGATGGCGCACCCGGATAGCGAACCACCCATCTGGACAAGCATAGCGTTCGTAGGTGATATCGCCCCGGTATAGGTCGCGATCGGGATGTCCTCTAGGCAAGTGTGACTCGACTTCTCGGCGCCCCACAAACACCTCCTCATTCAAACCCACCTCCCAAGCGAACCCCCACCCGGTATGTAAGTTAAAAGTGGAAATTCTACCTTCGCGGCGGAGTTCATCAGGCAGCGGCGGTTGGCGGTGAGCCTCGGCACGGGCCTGCATGTTGGCGCGTTCACGGGCTTGCCACTCCTCTCCTCGTCGCTGGCGTACATCTCCGTCGTTACGGCTCGGGGTGTAAAGATAAACGGTGGAGCTGGTGGTTTGGCGGGAAACTTGAGCTTGGCGGGCAGTCTGGACAGGCACCCGGTGGAACGGCACAGGGGAAGGTGTCGGCGTTGCACCCGACCAGTGTACCCGGGTTGTATGTCCGGTAGGAAGTTCCTCGGTGTCTCCCCAAGCGAACCCGGTGTCGAGATCCTCAGGGATGCTGCGAGTCTCGTCGTCATCGTCCTCGACCACTTCCTCGATGACCACATCAGGCTGCTCGATGATTGGAGATGCTGGAGTAGGTTCCTTTGTATAACAGGGCGGTGGTGCTGCGGATCCTTCCTCGGGAACGTCCTGCAGGGCTTCCTGGCTGCCTGCCTCTTCATCTGTTTCTGCAGGTAGAGGTGTCTCAATCCCGGTTACCAGGTAGGCCTCGGCAATTGCAAGAGAGGTCTCCGGTACGGGGATGAAACAGGCAACAGTCTCTTGGATAATGCAACTGTTGGCGGGTTCCTCAAGGGGAACCTGGTAGATGTGAAGTTCTTCGGTGGAGCGTATTGGAAGCTCCGGCTCAGGAACGGGGTCGGCTGCGGTTTCAATCGCTGGAACGAGCTGAGCTGTGGCCTCCACTGGAATGATACAGTCTATGGGCTCTGGTGACGAAGCAGGACAGGTGGTGGGCGACGGTGAGGCGGTTGAGAAGCTGGCGACGTCGTCTGGGCCGGGAGAAGCTGTACCCGGTCGGCTCTGCTGCATCGCATGAGGGAGTCTTCTGCCTAGGGTCGCGCTCCAGCTGGGAATCGTCCACTCCACAGTCTCAAGCAACCGCACCCGGAGGTCTTGTAGAGCCTCTAGCCAAAAGTCGGGGCTGCCGTCTACGGTAAGGGCAGGACCCGGACCCGGTTGGCCTATGGCTGCTCTGGCCTCCGCCTCGACCTCCCGCATTAGGTCTTGGAGTCTCATGCTGGCCATTCTCTTCTTCGGAGGGAACCACACCCGTTCAACCGGTAACCATTCTGGTAGAGAGCTGGTGAAGAAGGTCTGCGACACTCCCATTTCCTGTGGGCTTTTTGTAGTCCAATTGTGGGAAAAGTCTTTGGGGTCCGCCCCCATGGTTGATTCGAGCAATCAGGGCGGACAAAGAGTTTGGCGCCTTTGCCTTTAGCCCTCCCACGATGAGGGGCGGTGGCTCACCCCTGGGCTTGCACGTGGCGGATCCTTGTGGCGGGAACGCCATCTTGGGCGCCATCTTGGCCCAATGGTGAAAAGGCGGGAAAGTTCTTTTAGGGACGAACAAAGTCCAATTTGTAGACAATAAAGTCTTTTTAAGCACATTATACCCGTTAGGTAACGGGCCTGCTCGTATCCTGTTCGTGACGCCATTTTCTGACTCACTGTAAGCCCGTGGACTCCAGTTTAGACAGGCTGTAGCTCCTTCCTCCTTGTCATGGGTGGGCCGCGCCTGCCGGAAGTGGGGCCCGGTTGAGTGCAGATCAAAAGTGAAGACGTCTTGTAGGAACAGATTAAAGGGGTTTAATTTATTCGTGACGCCACCTATGAGTAGTTTCGGTAATCGTTACCGACGCTGCGGAACCTCCGGGGGATGGACGGCAGCAAGATGGAACGCTCCCCACAGGCTGAGCGGTGATCCCCGGAGGCTGGAGCTGCTTAAGATGTTGTGCGGCAGCTGCGGTTACATTGTAGTGCGGACGGACAGTTCATAAGGAAGCACGGACACAGAAAGTCTCTGCAAAGGGTCTTTACTGTAACCAGCAGGCAGTACATGGTATACAGTTCACGGGTAGTGGACCGGGTGGACTCAGCAGTGATGGTGTCCCTTAGAGATCCGCAAGTGTTCCTCCATTCTTGCTAAGTGGTTTTGCCATTGTCGCCCAGGAATACCAGATCGGGTACGGAGAGGCTGCTTCAATGCCCTATCCAAGATGTATGTTGTGGATGTTTTGGGGAGCCTTGGATCCCTCGGTGGGTACACCGCTGGTTAGACGACTGCAAGTTGGCTGGTGGTGGGGTGCTCCTGTAAAGCTGCTCCTCCACGCTTCTGGTTCGCGTAGCAGAGGTGAACTGCTGCCAGCTTCGGTACCAGTGAACCGGCTGTGAGTTGGGCGCGGGGGTATTTTGGAACCCGTGGTTAGTGATGCCCGATCCCGGTTGTTGAGGCCTCAGGTGCTGACACCCGACCGGTGACGGCCCGGGGGCTGCACGAGGTGCAGAGCCCCCGCTCCTGCTCCAAGTTCAAGTTCTAGAGCTCTCTCCTCAAGTTCTAGACTAGACTCCTCTCTCTAGGTGTCTGTACTTCCTACACACTTCCCTAGCACTCCGCCCACCAGGACCCTGGATTGGCCCTCTGTTCTAGGTGATGCATGCAGGGTTGGATCTCAAAGTTAACCAGATCACTGCTGTGTCAGAGAATATTGCGGCTGCATTTATGGCTGCAATACCCTCTTGTGACGCACTCGTTGCGGGGCGCCACATCAACACCGGCTTCCCCTGCTGAATCAGCCTCCCCACCGGCCTCCCAGGCTGCATCCCAAGCTGGGTCAAGAGCCTCCTCTCCTCCGGGCCTCCCAGGCTGCATCCCAAGCTGGGTCAAGAGCCTCTTCACCACTGGCGTCCCAGGCTGCATCCCAAGCTGGGTCAAGAGCCTCCTCACCACCGGCCTCCCAGGATGCATCCCAAGCTGCCTCAACACCGGTCTCACCCTCTGGCTTACACTCAGTGATGGATCAACACACCCCATCACCCACAGAGTCCCACATTGAGCAAACCAAATTGCTTGGGATGTTTGTTTTTGGATCACCAATGTGTCAAATAATACATACATCACATCTATGTTGTCCTATTCTGTATGTGTTGGCACAACAGCTCGAGGCCTGGGGTGGTCCCTAAGCCACTCACCCTTCCCAGAGAATGGTGGCTCCGATGTAGGGGGGCCAAAAAAAATCCTGCTACACACATGTGGTCGGTTTTTTGCATGATGGCTTTCTTTCATCACTATAGGTGCTCCATCATTGAGGGACCTGATGCAGGCCCACCGACAGCTGTGTGATGCCACGGCCCAGCTACAGGTGCTTGATGCCATGATCCAGAGGGTCCTTGAGCACCAGGAAGCCCATGGGCCTGGGGGCCAACATTAGTGATGTTGAGGAGCAAAAAATGTGTCATGTTGGCATACTACCATTTTTTTTTTGTCATGTTGACAAGATTGTTGTTGCTGTTTTGTTTTTTTTTTTTTTTTTTACACAGCATTGTTTGGACTTAGGGACACAATGTGTCCACATTGAAGGGGATAAAATCCCTGTTTTAGGCTTAGGCCTTATACCTTTGCCAAAAATTTGAAACAAATTTTCAAATTGTTACGCCTTTAGGCACACAGGTAAAAAAAAAAAAAAAAATCGATAAAGGGATGTTGCAAAAAAAAGTTGCAACAATCCTACAACATGTTGTGGTTGTGTTATTTACCAAAATGATGCTACATAATTGTAGCAAAGTATATGTTAACACCATGTAGCACCCAAAAAGGAGTGAACAGTCTGTCTGGGGTTCCCGAAATTGACGTGTGGTGTGCATCCCTCAAAATACACACAGGACAAAGAGAGCACACTGCCTGCCTGCAGTCAAACATACCCAATGGTCATTTTGGCTTTATGCCACCTAATGACCAAACCTATGTGTACACCACAGATAACCAATGCGTAACCCGTAAAGAATCTACTTTGCCCAATGGTTGGGTTTCAAATTGCTCGAACATTGTATTTTGCAGTGAACATCTACCTGAACCTGTGAATGCCACACATGATTTACAAATTTAACATCATTCATATACCTCACCATGTAGTAATGTGTATGTGCTGTGAAAAGGTGTGACACATCCGTCTCTTGCCTTCACCACACCGTTAAATTGTGTAGAAGAATTACCCATAAGTAGGTGGCCAATAACAGAGTATTATGTTTGGAAAACATTTTATTTGCACAACAAAACATAAATGTAGTCCAAAAAAAGGCCTCTCACCAAAATCAACATGCCCAAAAACAAGCAGGCACATCACTATTGTTGGTAGCGTCCCCAATACTGTTGGTATGCAGCTGCAGGATCTGACGTGGCTGCTTCAGCCACATCTCTTGCAGGAAGTGGTCGATCTCGAGGGAAAGGTCTTCCAGGATCCCTTGGCACCTCCGGGGTAAGTCCAGACACAAACATAGCCAGCGGCGGCGGCTGATGGGACACTGACGGCCGTTTGGGGGGCCTGAGCCAAGATGGTCTGTGAGTTCAGTGTCCCATTCTCAACCGCCTTCAGGGCTAGGTAGATCACCCTCTCGAGGTCAATACGTTGTTGAAGGCCCAGCCGGGACACCCGTTCACTAACTAGCTGCCCAATCCCAGTGCAAGGGATCCTCTCCATGTTAAGCAGCACTCTCTTAGCCCAATCGCCCAGCTGGGTAGGGGGTGGCAATGGTCTCCTATGCCTCACTCCCTCACTGGGCCGAAGGTGCTGCATGGCGGTACTGGGATTAGGCTCCAAAATCCCCCCACATGTTGTTGGGGGACGGTCGCCAATGGGTGCCTCCCCCCCCCCCCAGGCTGGACCCGACGTCTTGAGGGTCCTGTGAAATAAAAACAAAATCTTACTACATAATTGAGCCATTGACATATCATCAATGCATTATTCCAAAACACCTATTTTTCCTGTTTGTGTGTGAAAAGATGAGTTCTATGTGTGCCCATTAGAGTGGGATAAAGATATGGCTATTTGTAACATGACACAATGATTACTCACATAAGTAATCACCTTGGACATGCATATGTGTTCACACATACACAATATCTTTCTGAGTACAACAATCGGGGCAACAACACCTACATATACTGTGCACTGTGCCAAACAACACACATTAGAAAAGAAGGGAGATACAAGAGGCGCAGATTGTGCCCTATCAAACAGACACTATAGTTCTTATGTGGATTATAAGTGTATCCACTCACCTTTTATGGTTGTGAGACTCACAACCAGTTTAAAAGCATAAGGCAGCTGCTGCAGAACCTCCACCAACGCCACAAAACCGCGGGAAATCAGAAGATAAAACTGGAATGGTATCCACGGTCCGCGCTGCTGCTCTTTATCCAAGGAATCCACAAGAGGTTATTACCATCAAAAGTTCTTTATTTCATCACACCAACGCGTTTTGGTGCTGTCCCAGCACTTTCCTGACATGCCCTGAGGAAGGTGCTGGGACAGCACCGAAACGCGTTGGTGTGATGAAATAAAGAACTTTTGATGGTAATAACCTCTTGTGGATTCCTTGGATAAAGAGCAGCAGCGCGGACCGTGGATACCATTCCAGTTTTATCTTCAAACAACACACATTGGTATGTTTGTCAGGTTCAACACCACAAATGTATCCAACCACCATTGAAGACTGTGATGACACAAAGACATTATGAAGTATCTCTTGTGGAGGAGCCGGGTCTTGGGGAGTGGCGGAGGACGCTTGTGCTAGGTCCCTGCTGCACAGTGTAGTCGGAGGGAGATGCTGGTCCCAGAGGAAATGGAGGAGGTACTTTAGTACCACAAGCGTGGCACGTATACCTCCCCTGCTCCACTCCCGGACTGCGTTGACTTATCAACTTAATTTAGCTTCCTCTTATATACTGTGCGCAGGTTCCGGATCTTCTTCAGCACAAATGCCTCATCCACCCTCTCCCCTGGGTTGTACTGCTGGGAGAGGGTGATGAACTGGTCATACGTCACTCCCTTCACCTGAACGTTCTTGTAATCAGGTGATGTAGTCTGCCACAAGCACTCTAGCTCCTGGTACTTGGCTATGAAGGCCCACACAAATTCTTGGTTCTCAGCCATCTGACAAATCAAACTTCACACATGAAAAGACACACATATGTGTATCATGTTGTTTCAGCTAGGCAATCCTGGGTACATGTGGTTCTGTGGCCACATCAATTGGCTGCCACTAATTTTAAAATAAGAAAACACATTGCCCAGGCAACAAAACACACATTAAGATAAATGCCACTACAGTACATACATAGGGATGTAGGCTACTGGAGGAGGATAATGAGAACTTAGCCTTACTTTTTCAAAGCCGCACAGGCAATGGCCATTGATGTATGTATGATGTGTAATTTAACCCAAAGGGAACTATTATTTGGTTTCAGATACTTTACTATCACATGCCCTTTATATGTACATGCATCAATAGTGTAACCCCGACACAGTGGGTGTGCTGCTGAGGAGTAATGGTAGAACCACATACAGAAATGGCAATATTAGGTTTCAGAAGATCAGTAAATGGAAGAAGCACAAGAAGTTCAGTTTATGACAAATTCAGTTTAAGTTAGAGAGAGGACATGATGTTACATACAGCAAACAGACAATCACTGGTATTTTGGAGTAATGTGGGGGTGATGTCAGGAGACGATGTTTATAATCGGGTATCGTCAGCATATTCTTGTGAGTGATGGTGACATCTTTTTCTGCATGGTTTGTAATAACCTCATTGTAATTGTCCTCATGTAATGACACTAGTTATGATCTCTTCGCCTTCAATTCCCTATCTACTACTCCTCTATGACTCCACCCACTCTCTTCTCCCTTTCCCTACATTTCCCTGAATAGCTATGATATTACGTATATAGGTAACATTTGAACCTTAAAATAAGGAATGTGATCAAGCTAATGTAAATCTTTGACAGCTACATGCACATTGTTGTTGAAGATCGAATGTACAATCATTTTTTTTTTTCAGTAAATATTCAGCGATGTGAAAAATATTTATTTTAGAAAATACAAATTATTTCCAAAGCTTCAAATTTGTGGGAGGGTGGAGTTTGATCGTACTTGATGTTTTCTTAAACTAAAAATGTCAAAGGAAAATCTATGCAATGTCTGTATACCACTTTTTACATTGTAGTTATCAATAATGATCTGATTGAAAAAAAAAAAAAAAAGCTAATAAACAAAGCTTCAAATTTGATTCGAAGCTTAGAAAAACTGAAGACAGACACTTGTGTGAACCTAGCCTAATCTATGTTTGGTATTTCTATATAGAAATTAATATTATAATCAAATGGTTTAAGGGGAAAGTTTTTCTCCTCAAGGAGAGTGACACAGTGATTTGGCATGCCAGAAGTGAGGAGACTTAAAGCCACAGTCCTTCTTTGTGAAATATGCAAGTTGTCTCTTCAGAGAGGAAGAAGACTTGAACTCTACTGCCACCTTATGGAAGTAGCTAACTTAAAGGTCAAAAACAACCACTTAATGACCCTCGTCACATGATTTAGGATATATACCAGACCAAAACCTCCATTTGCAGACAGTGTTTCAGTATGATTGTCATATATCATACTTTGCACTGACGAGGGGCAATCACCCCCAAAATACCATGACTGCAAATTGAGGTTCTAATGGTGCCAATAAAAAATTCAACACATCCCATAAAAAAATCCTATTAAACACCACTCCAGTTGGATTTTTTTATTTTTTTAGCACTGGAGTGAACATTTCCAGTATTTGTACCTCTTAGCAATGCCACTCTGATCCCGCAGCCCTTATTGTGCCCTTAACTTTTGACTGGCAGGAAGTCAGAAGTTATGCCACGAGCTCAATGCAAATCTATGAGGAGCAGAATAAGGCTCCTATAGACATGAATTGATTTCTGTACTCTGAAGCACTCCATGAAACACTGAAGCTAACAGAAGGCCACAAATTGCTGGAGACTGACTGGAGCACTGCTAGAAAAAGGTGAAGATGCTGAAAGATGAGGATCCGACAGGGTTCAGGAGACTGACATTTAACGCGCCCCTACAGTGGTGAATTAAAAAAAGCACTGGAGTGGTGCTTTAAAACAACAACATTGATGAAAAACACAAACATTTTAGCTGTTAATGAGCTAAAAAAAAAGCTGTATGCCGGAAAGGGCTTGGTGGTAAAAGAATTGGGCTTTTAACCATGCTGTTCTGTTCAGTGAAAAGTGGTTGCATTTGATGTTTTTTTTTTTCATTTTTCATTTGTTTATGAACAACCATGTTGTACATATACAGTATAATAATGCAACAGGTATTCCAATAAAACACTTAAATTAGCTAAAATCAAGACTTTAATAGGTCTGGTCAAAAATGACCGGAACATTATAAGTGTATTGTAGACCTGAACAGAACAGCACGGTTAAAGAAGAACACTCTCTCCCAGTTTCCTTTCTCTCTATGTCTACTGCTTTTCTTGTGCACTTAATTTTTCTGTAAAAAGTGTAACACTTTGCCACAGCTATTGTACTTTTATATTTTTTTTTTATTTCTCTTCAATGTTCAGAATACATACACCAATGCAGACAAGTTATTGGAAGCTGCAGAACAGTTGGCACAAACAGGGGAATGTGATCCAGAAGAAATTTATCAGGCAGCTCATCAGCTAGAGGACAGAATCCAAGATTTTGTTAGACGTGTTGAACAACGTAAATGTTTGTTAGATATGTCGGTTTCACTTCACTCACATGTAAAGGAGGTAAGCTCACACATTTTCCTTTTCAGGGTTTTGATACGTGAATAGAAGAATCTGTTCTTATTTGTTCATCACACTACGTACTTGCTTTTATTCCCATAATGCTTTATTTTTGTCACTTATTGTGCCCCTTATAGCTCTATTCAGCCAAAGTGGTTTCTTCCTATTTCTAGCATTTTATTCCCAGGGTATATATTGTGCACAGGTCCTATTCAGGATGCTAATATAGGTTTCCTATTTGCTTTGTGTACTTTTATGTCTCAGGACATCGTCCCAGTTTATTGCACTAAGATCATCTTTTAACCATTGGAAATTTTGCCTCCTTGAAGATTAGGGTCCTTGTAGCCACTCTACTACACTTCTTTTTTTTTTTTTTTTGTTTAACAATAACATTTTTATTACACTTTTGAACAGTTACAAAAAGAAGGAATGGATCAACAGGTTCATTATGATTCACTCATGGCGCAACATGGAAAGACAATTCTAACAATAGTGCTTATGGAGTATCACACTTGAATCTGAGGAAGAAAAGAGGAAAGACGGGGAGGATATCAAACAATCCTCTCAGTTGGATAAGGTGAAAGTTGGGAATGAGAAGCAAAAAGCAAGGGGAGAAAAAACAGGGTAGGGTATACTCTCCAAGTTAAGGGTCTCAAAGAGTCAACCAAGTGACCTGGGTGGTCTGAATTTTTACATGTAATAAACGTAACAATCTTTTTTATCTATATGAAACAAATGTACTTTCTATGCATAAATTACAAAGTACTCAGAATAATTTTCTAATATCTGGCCACACGCTCCATCTCTGTATTTTGTCCCTTTTGGAAGCGACCCATGCCAGAATCAGTTCATATGAGAAAAATGAGTCCATTCTTTGCCAGATGTCCTTTAATGTTGGGACTGTGTGTTACTTCCATTTGGAAGTGAGAGCTTGTCTTGCAGCAATTAGTATATAAGAATGTAGCCATCTATTAGCATAAGGGAGATCAGTAATACCTATCTATAATACAGCCAGTGCTGGGTCCAGCGGGACATTGCCCCCAGCACAAGCTGACAATATCCGAAATATATTTTCACAAAAGCGACTTATTTTACAAGAGGACCACCACGAGTGCAAAAGTAGGGCTATTTCACTGCAATTTTTCCAACAAAAGTGAGAAGTTTCTTGGGACAAATGAGCTATGCGATTAGGGGGTAGGTACCATCGGAGTTGAATTTTTTTTTAGATTTCCAAATGGTTTATGCATGTAGAATATTTACTACACTTCTTATTAAAAGGATACATGAAAACTTATTATTTTGTGATCACTATTGCCCAAGTGACCCCCAACCCGTATCTTTGATATGCAGTCCGGCCTGTTGGTTAATATTAGGTCCAGCAGTGCCCCCTTCTTGTTGGGTCATGAACGAGTTGTGAAAGGTAATTGTCTCTCATAGTTGTAAAAAACCTATTACCTTTGCTGGAACGGCAGATTTCAGTTCCCCAATGTATTTCAGGGTAGTTGAAGTCCCCCATAATAACGACTTCTTCCTGAGTTGCTGCATCATGTATTTGTTTTATGAGGATATTCTCCGCTGCTTCCATTATTGTTAGAGACTTATAACAAACCCCTATCAATAATTTTCTTCCCCAGCACAGATGCACCCTCCCCATTGAGGTGCAGCCAGTCCTTAGTGTAGAACCTGTAGCCAACAGAGAAGTCGTCCCAGTCCTCCTGGAACACAAACCCTGCTTCCTACACTAATTCTTGAGTCACTTATTTTTCTCCCTAATATCCCGTTGCTGCTCTGGTGTGGCACGTGGTACAGGCAGTATTTCAGAAAATACCACCTTGGAGGTCCCTGCTTTAGGCTTGCAACCTGATTCTATGAAATTATCTTTAAGGACCTTCCACCTACCTCTTACTTTATAATTTGTGCCAATGTGCTCCATGACTGCTGGGTCCTCACCAGCCCCTCCTAATAATCTGTTAACCCAATCAGCAATGTGTCAGACTCGAGCACCAGGTAGGTAGCACACTGTTCAATGATCCCTGCTTTGTAACAGATTGCCCTATCTGTTCCCCTAATTGAGTCCCCCACTACCAGCACCTGTCTGGCCTGCCCTCCTCTGTTGTTTTCCCCCTTACCAGAGCAGGCACTGCTCTGGCTTTCAGAGGACATGCCTTGGTGCAGCAGTGCTACTCCTGTACTGACACCCCCCTCATCTGGCAACATAGCACATTTATTGGGGTGTGCCAGATCTAGTCTAGCCTACCTGGCACTCTTCCCTCTACCCTGCCTGTCACCCAGATATCTGCCTCACTGTCCTGCAGCTACATGCTACCATCCTCCCCTCACATCCATCCCAGTGAGCAGCTGTTCAGTGAGCAGCAGACTCCTTTCCATATTGTCTATGGATCTCAATTTTACCAGCTGCTCATTTAGATCCAGTATCTGGGCTTCCAAATGAACAACATGCTCACATCTCGCACAGCAGTATGCACCCTTGACCGGCTGTTCAAGGATTTCATACATGTGGCAAGATGTACACTGGATGGCATTGTCAATTATGGAGCTCATTTCCTAATTGGGATTGCACTAGAGAGAAATGTTAAATAAAAAGAAATGCAAAATATTAAAATACTTACAGAAATTCAGTAATTCCACCCTTCTAAATTCCCTGAATCCACAGTCACTGAATCACAAATCACACACACTTACTTCAATTTGCACTTATGCTCGTCACACTCGCTAAGGAAGAAGATTTAAAGAGGTTTCTTTTTCCTATAACAGCAATCAAACCTACAGCTCAATGCACTTCCAAAGGCAATCTCAGATGGTAATCTCACATTTTCATATGATAGCACAGTACTTAGGTACCGTTTATAGATATGACGCAAAACTAAATGCTTCATTCAAGCCAGCTGGTACTAAAGTGGCTAGGGTCATAACCCAAAAGCAGTGTCAGTATTCCAGGTTTTCCGGCTTGCCATTTGACCATTTTGCCCTCAGTCAGCATGGAGATCATTGTTTTGTTTGCCCTTCTTCCTGTCTCGTTTGCATAAAGACCTGGCTCAGGTGAGCAATCATTGCTTGAGTATACTGGTTCTTGGTTTTCTCCAGCTCAGCTGTTCTCCTTGATCCTCTCACTTCCCTGGAGCTCTGTGAGATCCTGGTTCACCTTACAGCTCCCTGCATCGTGCTTCTGGTGCCGCTGCTTATACCTTCTGGCTCGGACATTCAAGTTTGTAAGCAACTTCCCGGTTATTATCATATGTACTGTTTGCTTTGTGGAACTTGTGTTTCATTACCTACTCGGAACTGTGTTTAAACTTGTTACCCGGTCATCCGGGTGTGGGGACCTTCTGCCACGGACATTATCTTCCGGTCGTTTCAGTACAAGGACTTGTGCTATGGACTACATGCATCTGGATTTACCTGTTTTGGACTATTGGTTTTTCGGACTGCTTCCATAAGGACTGTGCTCGATGATATATATATTGGGGTTGTGTTATGTTGTGTGCTTTTGCTGTGTACTAAATTCACCTTTGTTTTGCTGTGTGTTATAAATACTTGCACCTAAGAACCCGTCTCTGCTCTTCATTGCCCTTAAGCGATCAGACTCCTCAAAACCTATACAATAGTATTACATTATACTCGAGCCACAAAGAGGAGTCTGCTTAGGGCAATGACGGAGACACGGGTGGAGAAGCTTTTCTCCATGGTTAACTCCTTGCAGCAGGAGATGGAGGCGGTGCAAAATAAGGTCCTGGACATGGAGAGACAGCTAGGCCATGATCACCAGGCTGTGGGTCAGGCTCTCCGAGATGTGCAAACCAGAGTGGAGGATCTGGGAAAAATACCCACCCAGCCATCAGTATGCCTAAATTACCCCCGTTTCGGTTCAGTGGCGACCGTACTCTGTTCCGTGGGTTTATCAATCAATGTATGCTGTTTTTTGATGTTCATGCTAACTATTACCGGTCAGATCGGTCAAAGGTATTATGTATAGTCATGTTGTTAACATCACGAGCACTGGCTTGGGTCAATCCCATGATTGAAAGTCACGATATCCGTTTAAATAACCTGGATAATTTCATAACAGCAATGGCGCAAATGTTTGATGACCCTAATCGCCGTACCACCGCAGAAACGGCTCTGCTTTCCCTACGGCAAGGAAAGCGTTCTGTCATTGAATATGGTACTGAATTTAAAAGGTTAGTGGTGGATGTCGATTGGGGAAATAATGCGCTGTTATCAGTGTTCAAAAAGGGACTGTCCGGTTCCATTAAGGACGAGTTAGCTCGGGCCGAGTCTCCCCAGGACTTTGAACTGTTTCTGCAACACTGCGTACGCATTGATACCCGGTTGACGGAGCGTAGACAGGAAAAGTGGGCAGCCGTAAACCGGATGACTAATTCTGCTTTCCCTCCTAGAGAGCCCGCTACTAGGAGTTCACGGGAGGCCGAAGACATTCCCATGCAAGTGGACTCATTACAACGACGGGAAAGCAACGAACGTCGCGACTACCGGCTCCGTGAGCGTTTATGCTTTTATTGTGGTCAATCTGATCATTTTTTGATTAACTGCCCAAAATGCCCTAAACGTCCAAATAAGGTTCTGGCAGCCGTAACCGAGTGTGATAACATGGACGCAGAATCCGAGATCTCTGACTCAAGTATACACCTGGATGCGGTTTTTCCTTCTGTACTAATGTCAGCTTCACCTAAGGACAATTCTACCCATTGCTCTCTTCCAATTCAGATCCAGTGGGAGGGACAGGTTATTCCTACATCTGCCATGATAGACTCCGGGGCGGGAGGTAACTTCATGGACTCTTCTTTTGCCAGGAGACACGGTATCAAGACACAACAACGAGTGTCACCGATAACCATGGAAACGGTGGACGGTTCTCCATTAGTTTCGGGACCTGTAGATCAGGAGACAGTACCTCTTAACTGTGTGATGAAACCAGGTCATCAGGAGACACTGACTTTTATGTTGATTTCTTCTCCTCACTTTCCAGTCATTTTAGGACTCCCTTGGCTGCGGTCTGAAAATCCAATCATCAATTGGGAGACAAAGGAAGTATCTTTCCATCCCCAGGCCGGCCCGACCATCAGTCAAGCAGTACCGGTAACGTACGATGAGGAGGACATTATACAGGTACCTGTTCTCCCCCCAGTCTATAAGGAGTTTACAGGTATATGCGACAAGAAAAAAGCAGACCAGCTTCCCCCGCATAGACCATACGATTGTCCCATAGACTTACTTCCAGGGGCCGAGATCCCGTTTGGTCCTGTCTACCCGTTAGCGGCTCCGGAGTTACAATCATTGAAAGACTATATCGACGAAAGTTTAGCCAAGGGATTTATTCAACCTTCATCCTCACCTGCAGGGGCTCCCATCTTTTTTGTGAAAAAGAAAGATGGGACTCTGAGACCGTGTATCGATTACCGGGAGCTTAACAAAATAACCATCCGGAACCGGTATCCGCTACCATTGATTCCCGAACTATTGGAGAGAGTACGGCAGGCCAAGATCTTCACCAAATTGGATCTCCGGGGGGCATACAACCTGCTCCGTATCCGTCCCGGAGATGAGTGGAAGACGGCATTCAGATGTCGCTATGGCCATTTTGAGTACCTTGTAATGCCTTTCGGGCTCTGTAACGCTCCCGCTGCTTTTCAACACCTGGTCAATGATATATTCAGGGATCTATTGGATCAGTTTATGGTGATATACCTGGACGATATCTTAATTTTCTCTGATTCTCTACAGGAACACCAGGAGCACGTAAAGGCTGTACTTACCCGTCTGAGAGATAACCACCTATACATCAAGCTGGAGAAATGTGAATTCCATCGCTCGCAGATCCACTTCTTAGGGTATGTTATCTCTCCTCAGGGATTAAACATGGAGTCCAGCAAGATCCAGGCGATTCTAGACTGGCCGGTACCCGGAAACATCAAGGAGGTACAACGCTTTGTCGGTTTCGCAAATTTTTACAGACGCTTCATTCGCAACTTCTCGGAGATTGTGCGTCCTATCACCTTGCTCACCAAGAAGGGGCAGAGGTTCGTATGGTCCACGCAGGCCCAGGAGGCTTTTGATCGTCTCAAGGTTTGTTTTACCTCGGCGCCCATATTGACACACCCGGATCCCGCACTCCCTTTCATTGTGGAAGTCGATGCTTCCGATAACGCACTAGGGGCTATCCTTTCACAAAGGACTGGGGACAAGGAACTCCTACACCCGTGTGCTTTCTTTTCTCGTCGGTTGTCCCCTGCAGAAAGGAACTATGATATTGCAGATAAAGAACTGTTAGCCATTATTTCCGCGTTTAAGGAATGGAGACATCATTTGCAGGGGGCTTCACAACAAGTGGTAGTTCTCACAGACCATCGTAACCTGGAATTCCTTAAATCTGCCAGGTGCCTGTCTCCACGGCAAGCCCGGTGGAGCCTGTTCCTTAACCAGTTTAATTTTATTCTCTCGTACCGTCCAGGGTCACGTAATGGGAAAGCTGATGCCTTGTCCCGAATCCACGCTGTGGACTCCGTGCCAGGAACCCCATCCAAGACCATCCTATCAGATGCCAATTTCGTTGGAGTACTCCAGGACCGGGACCTGTGGAAGGACCTCAAGCTGGCCTATGACGGTGACGTATTCCTTGCTGCTCCACCCACTGACGTAAATCTGGTCCTTAAGAATGGTTTGTGGCTGAGGGAACGGCGTATCTATGTCCCGGAGGCTGTAAGACTTCGGGTCCTCAAATTGGTCCATGATTCAGTGTTGGCAGGTCATAGGGGGGTACAGAAGACGCAGGAGTTCTTAAGCCGTTTTTTCTGGTGGCCCACCTGCTTAAAGGATGTGAAAGACTATGTACACTCATGTGTGGTCTGTGCCCGGTGCAAAGTGCCTCGTGTTGCTCCTACAGGACTTCTTCAACCGCTACCCGTACCATCTCGCCCTTGGGGGTCTATCTCGATGGACTTCATCGTGGAGTTGCCTGACTCAGGGAGCCACAATACTATTTTGGTGGTAGTAGACCGATTGACTAAAGCGGCCCATTTCATACCATGTACCGGCCTCCCCTCCGCCGCAGAGACAGTAGATCTAGTAGTCCAGAACGTGTTTCGGTTACATGGGGTACCGGATGAGATCATCTCTGACCGGGGGGTGCAATTCACCTCCAAGTTCTGGAAGGGGTTTTGTTCTGCATTGCATATTGACGTACGTTTATCTTCTGCCTACCATCCCCAGACAAATGGACAGACGGAACGGACTAATCAAACCCTGGAGCAGTACCTGCGATGTTATGTCAGCCATCTCCAAGATGATTGGTACAAGCTGCTTCCCCTGGCAGAGTTCTCATACAACAATACGCAGAGCAGTTCCACTAAGGTAACGCCCTTTTTCGCCAACCTGGGTTATCATCCAACTATTTTACCTAGGTCGCCAGTTGCTACGTCGGTCCCAGCGGTTGGGGACAGAGTGATGGTTCTACAGCAGAATCTAGAAGTGCTAAAGGAGTCTCTGGCCTCGGCTCAAGAGCGTTACAAGAAGTCAGCGGATGTCTACCGAAGACCCGCACCCGTGTATAAGGTAGGGGATTCGGTGTGGTTATCCACGAAGAATCTGAAGTTGGGTGTTCCTTCGCGGAAATTAGGACAGAAATTCATTGGCCCGTTCAAGATTACCGGGATTGTGAGCTCTGTGGCCTGTCGGCTGAAGTTACCACGGACTCTAAAGGTACATCCTGTTTTTCATGTATCGTTATTGAAACCGGTTTTCCATAATACGTTTCAGGGGCGTGTTGTGCCTCCCCCCCCACCGGTGGTGGTTGATGGGCACGAACAGTTTGTGGTTCAGGACATCATCGACTCTCGGCTCCATAGGAATCGGCTTCAGTACCTTGTTCGTTGGCAGGGGTACTCTCCCGAGGACGATTCTTGGGAACCGGTAGGTAACATCTCCGCTCCCCAGAAAGTTGCGCAGTTCCATCGGAGGTATCCGGACAAGCCTGGTCCGGGATCGTCCTGAGGCCGTTTGTAGGGGGGGAGTAATGTCAGTATTCCAGGTTTTCCGGCTTGCCATTTGACCATTTTGCCCTCAGTCAGCATGGAGATCATTGTTTTGTTTGCCCTTCTTCCTGTCTCGTTTGCATAAAGACCTGGCTCAGGTGAGCAATCATTGCTTGAGTATACTGGTTCTTGGTTTTCTCCAGCTCAGCTGTTCTCCTTGATCCTCTCACTTCCCTGGAGCTCTGTGAGATCCTGGTTCACCTTACAGCTCCCTGCATCGTGCTTCTGGTGCCGCTGCTTATACCTTCTGGCTCGGACATTCAAGTTTGTAAGCAACTTCCCGGTTATTATCATATGTACTGTTTGCTTTGTGGAACTTGTGTTTCATTACCTACTCGGAACTGTGTTTAAACTTGTTACCCGGTCATCCGGGTGTGGGGACCTTCTGCCACGGACATTATCTTCCGGTCGTTTCAGTACAAGGACTTGTGCTATGGACTACATGCATCTGGATTTACCTGTTTTGGACTATTGGTTTTTCGGACTGCTTCCATAAGGACTGTGCTCGATGATATATATATATTGGGGTTGTGTTATGTTGTGTGCTTTTGCTGTGTACTAAATTCACCTTTGTTTTGCTGTGTGTTATAAATACTTGCACCTAAGAACCCGTCTCTGCTCTTCATTGCCCTTAAGCGATCAGACTCCTCAAAACCTATACAATAGTATTACAAGCAGTCATGTTGTGCAAGTTTTTTGCTGTTGTTTCCCTCTCTGATCCCCATATGTATCTGCTCTACCACTCTGACTTTGAAAGATTTAGGGTTTGAGTCATGGCAAGCTTTAAAGTGGCGGGGGATCGTTTCCAGTTCTTTATCGTCCGCAATATCCTTGGCTGCAACAATGTCCCTGACATGTTCTCTAGTTAGAATCTTGACTTGATGTGATGTCAACTCAATGTTCATTTTTGGACAACTACATGTCGCATAATAGATTACATTATATGAGTTGCAGGTAATAGGGCTATTACTGTTCAACTGTTTTTTCCTATCCACAGAATAAAAGTTTGTTACTTTACAGATGTTGATACATGCCACATAATCCCTGCAGAGATAACAAGCCTTTAGGTATTCTACTCTTTCAAAAGGGATTTGACTTCTGGGGGATATAATGACTATCCTCCAGTTGGTCCCCCAAGTTTTTGCTACGTCTAGGGATTATGGTGGGATATTCAGGTAAATATTTAGTCAAGGTCTTGTCTGACCTCAATATTTGCCAATATTTACAGAAAACTTTCCTATTTGTTTCTCATTCCCCATTATAGACTGAAATTAATCTGATTATTTCCTTATCAGATTCAATTTTCTGTGTGGGTTTTAAGCGTTCACTGCCTTTTGAATACTTGGCTTTCCTGTATCCTTTTATCATCACTTGCTGACTATATCCTCTGGCCTAGATTCTTAATTCTAGAACGTTCGTTTGTGTCTCGAATTTTTGGTCTGTGGAGCAGACCCGCCTTGCTCTCAAGAACTGCCCTACTGTGATGGTTCTTATCATAGATGGATTATGGCTTGATGAGGCATGCAGCAGGGAATTAATACAGGCCACTCTTCTATAGATAGTGGTCTGCAGGGGATTAAAGAAATATTTTTCTATGCTTATGTCTAAGAAATACCACCTTTCCCTGCTGCATGTGTAAGTTTGATGTTATTAAACTTAATAAAAAAAAGGTACTGGCACTTGACACATGAACTAAATATTACTTTATTCACAGAAAATGTATAAAAAAATCTTTTTTTTTTTTTTTACATTTTTTCAAGAAGTTTAAAATCTTAGTCAATTGTCTAAAAAGAGAATTAGAAGGAGCTGCAAGAACACAACAGGGTCTGCATTCACACCTGTTAAAAGAAGAAAGATAATGAGTACAAACTTACTGCGCTCACTTAAAGTAAAAAATAAGTTTCGAAAAATACATATTTTTTAAATTTTATTTATAAGTAAATTTTTTGTAAGAAATTTTTCTCCTTCGCATCATTGGGGGACACAGAACCACCAGTGTATGCTTTTCTGACACTAGGAGGCGACACTAAGTAGAGATAAAAATTAAGCCCTCCTTCTGCAGTATACACCCGTACGTAGGCGTAGATATTCCGTTTTTTGCTTAGTGTCGCAAGGAGGCACATGCGGTCTGTATCTCAGACACATCTACCATTTTTATTCTTACATTTTACTTTTTATTTTTACTATTTAATTCTTAATTTTTTACTTTTGCTTTACTGGCGCGCTCTCCTAACAGCATGGGGGACCCAAGGCAGTGCACGCCATTGAGGGACGACAGATTCTCAAAAAGGGCTCCGTTCTCCCTGCCCCAGAATCAGCAAGCAACCACTGGGCATACCCATTGCATCCCCCTGCAGGACAGGGGATGCAAGGAGCACATAGGCAGCACCTCTCACCATCCCCCAACAAAGGAGCAGTGATTGAGGCCACCAGCACAAGCCACCGCGCACCTATCCATCCCCAAGGGGATCCGGTGCAGCAGCCGCAGCATCTCCCTCCAGCCTCGGGGCACCACCATTCCACACCAGCCGCAGCGCTTCCATGCCAGGACGCGCACTGTCGATATGTTGGGGGTGCGCGTCCAGGGCATGGGGCCAAGGCACCCACCAGGACCGCCACTCCAAACCGCCATCACGGGCACCCGGCGCCACTCCCGGGAGCCCACACTACTTAAGGCCCCGGTCTGGGCCTGCAGCCAAGTGCCACCCACCTCTGCACTTAGCGCACTGTCGGTGGCTCTTATCAGGCCAAGGCAGTACGGCACTCACTTCTAGGCCAGGACTTGCACTGTTTGCGCATGTCGCGTCACCACACCATAAGGGCGGGCACAATGATGTGGCCGGCTGCCCCTAACTGTGATTGGCCACTGAGCATGTTGCTTAGGGCCACAGAAAATGCCCCAGGCATGTCATGCGTAAGGAAGCTGATAACACATGCCCCCAACCAGCAGCCAGCCAATCCACTGCACAGCCCATTTATCATGGGCACAGCGACATAACATGCTCCCAAACCAGCACGAAATCAAACAAAGGACCAAGTACATCACAGCTGGCAGCCCCCACATACAAAAGTACAGTTCCCAGATGAAAGCCTACACAAATACCTGCGGCTCATACCTGCCTGGCCCTCCACTGGAGTGGGCATATTCTGGAGTGGGGTGGCTCCCCCTGGTGTGGGCTTCCCCCCCTCAAGGGGGGCCACACAACGCCCACACACTACTCAGGACACATCCACTCTACACTCCTTTGTTCCGGTGCCTCTCAAGAGAAAGGATCTCAGCACCTCACCAGACGGCCCAACAAAAGGGGACACAGGATCCGGGTAAGCTTCATAGGAGACCCTCTTCCCTGCAGACCACCACCCCTGTCCAGTGCTGGCTCGTTTGCCTTCATAGCAACGCGCCTAGTACACTGCAGTGCCATTGTTAACCGTAATCTCGTACACTATGGCAGATCCCAAACCTTCCAGAGAAAAAAACAAGAACAATGCAGGGAGCAGGGCATTATGCCCCAGCTGCCAGATTCCGCTGACAGAAACACGCTTCCCAATTTTGCAAGGACTGCGAACCTGAATGCCCCACTGAGACTACCACTGACGCAGCTCCCAGTGTGTCTGACATCCCTCCATGGGGCCTGGCACTGTTGCAACAGGTAGACTCTATAGTCCAAATGTTGCAGTCCCGTCCTGGTCCATGCACAGCCTGTGACCACAAATGTCACTGCTCCCAATCCAGCAGGGAACATCACCAGCCTCGTCCCCCCTGCCCACCAGAAGATGGACTCATACCAGCACGTCCCAGAGACACTCTCCCGCCACGTCACCCCTAAGTGGCAGGTCTTGCTCCCCTTCACCTCGTTACTGGTCTGAATCACTCTCCGAGGGGGAACTATCAGAATCAGATGCGCCCCATGACAGTGAGACCACAGACACCCAGGCAATGTTTGACAGCCTCATTGAGCTGTTAACAGGACAATGAACGTCAATGACAATCATGTAACCACCCCAGAGCGCACATTCTCATTCACAAAAGGTTAAATGCTCTCGTTGAGTCTTCTCTAACCACGAGGATTTTAACTATATAATCCAGCGACACTTGGACCGGCCAGACAAGCGCTTCGCAGGCTGTAAAGCCATCAAGGCCAAATACTCCTTCACGCCAGACCATCATAAAAAATAGGCGGAGTCGCCGGCTGTTGACCCTCCAGTGTCGCATCCAGCCAACAAAACCTTACTCACATCTCCCGACAGTTCAACTATCAAAGACTCCAATGACCGGCAATTAGACAATCTAGCGCGCTCAATTTTGAAGCCTCAGGAGCAGCCCTCTCTCCCTCGTTCTCTATGGTGGGGGTAGCAAAAGCAGCGGTATCTTGGATCCAGTCCTTGTGCGAAACATTGCAAGACCCCGACCAGGATCCAAACGACCTGCTCAAACTACTTTCAAGGGCCCAGCATTACTTCTTGTTGCGTCCATAGATGCAGCCAACTGCTCCACATTGGCAGCAGCAAATGCCATTTCCATGTGCCGAACCATCTGGCACAGAGGCTGGCATGCAGATTCCACATCAAAAAGATCCCTCATAATCCTCCCCTACCAAAGAGGTTGTCTATCCGGTGAAAAGCTAGACCAACTCATCTCCAAAACAGCGGAGGGGAAGAAAGCAAGTTTTGCCCACAGTCACAATCACGCTCTCAAGCTCACCACAATACATCAAGGTGGCTCACCTCACCGCTAACACAAGCGCTGGTCGGCCTACCTGTGGGGTCAACGGTACCCCACTCTCCTTCAAAGCCAAACAAACCTGGAAAAGCCACCCTAAACAAACCCACTCTAAGGGCACAAAACCACATGGTTCAATGCATGACTCCTTGGGGGACAGAGCACCCACCCTCTCATTCTTCAATAGTCTGTACAGTACATTGCCTTACGCTATTTGTACCTTATTCCTTTAACGTGCTCTCCTACTGCTTTCAGTAGTAAACTGAATATCTATGCCTACGTACGGGTGTATACTGCAGGAAGGAGGGCTTAATTTTTATCTCTACTTACTGTCGCCTCCTAGTGGCAGAAAAGCATACACCCATGGTCCTGTGTCCCCAAATGATGTACTAGGAGAAAAGGATTTTACGGTGAGTACACAAAAATCCCTGATTTTATATAAAGGAAAACAAGAAAAGGCAAAAATAAAATTTACCTGATATTCTTGTTGATATGATTTTTGCTGCGAAAGGTTTCGTTCTATATTGTTGTACTGGTTGTGGAATCACTAGTAAATGTGTGGCGTATTTATTATAAAATACTGCTCTAAGCAATTTGGGTATACAGTCAAAAGTATATATGAAATGTACCTTGAAAGATGATTTAAAATTGAGAGTCTTCCACTTTCTTATCCTTCTATGGTACGTAAAGGTGTGTAATTCACTATATTGAGAGGCTCTGATGATTAAAAAGCACAGAGAAATGTCAGTTACTCATGTAAAACTAATATTAAGGAATTAAACCAGTTGTTTATAAAATTGATTACTATACAGTCCCTTTAAGACAGGGGTGGGGAACCTTTTTCTGCTGGGGGCCATTTGGAAATTTCTACCGTTCTTCGGTAGCCACACAAAATTATCAACTTGAAAGTTAACCCGCTATATTTAGTTAAATACTGTGGTTGCTGGGGATGATTCTCTTTGGCGTGGCTGTGATATTAGGTGATATTGATCATGTTGACTTACAATTTTTTCCAGGTTTCCTAGAGCCATACACATCACAGGAGAGGTTGGGGCATATATCGTATTTTTTGCTTTATAAGACGCACCTGATTATGAGACGCACCCCCAAATTTGGTTAAGGAAAACAGAAAAAAATATTTTTTTATATTAAATGGAGTCTGTCTTATAATGCCAGTGTCCATCTTACAATCAGTATATAGGTCTCATATCCTGATATATATATATATATAACCCCCAACCTGGTACATAGTCCCCCATCCTGGATATGGCCCCCTTGTGCTGGCACACACATAGCCCCACTGTGCTGGCACACACATAGCCCCACTGTGCTGGCACACACATAGCCCCCATTGTGCTGGCACACACTAGCCCCTTGCATCCAGGCTATGCCCTCCCCCCGGTCACTCTTTATGCCCCCCAGCTGGCACACACACAGCCCCACTGCATCCAGAACATACCCCGTCATTATTTATGCTCCCCAGCTGGTGCGCACATAGCCCCCCCGCATCCATAATATGCCCCCCCAGCTGGCACACACATATCCCCCCACATCCAGAACAGGCCCCATCACTCTTTATGCCCCTCCAGATGGCGGGCACATAGCCCCTTCCGCATCCAGAATATGTCCCTCCCCCAGCTGGCGCGCACATAGCCCCCCCGTATTCAGAATATGTTCCCCCAGCTGGAGTGCACATTTAAAACAACAAACTGTTAACTCACCCTCTGATGCTCGCTCCGCGCTCACAACTCCTTCGTTGCTCTTCCTGTTTCACGGGCATCGGATCATGTGACCGGGTGCACAGTGTCATCACTGTGTGCCTGGACACATGATGCATTTCCCGGACATCGGCTCATGTGATCTGGCAAGTGTCATCACTGTGCGCCCGGTCACATGATGCGATACCCAGAAACAGGAAGAGCAATGGAGGAGCTGTGAGCGCGGAGTGAGCATCGGAGGGTGAGTTAATAGTTTGTTGTTTTAAATGTGCACGCCTGCTGGGTGAGCATATTCGGGATGTGGGGGCTGTGTGTGCGCCAGGTGGGGGGGTATATTCTGGATGTGTAGGGGGCTATGTGCGCTCTAGCTGGGGGGCATAAAGAGACGGGGGAGCATATTTTGGATGCAGGGGGGCTGTGTGTGCCAGCTGGGGAGGGGGCATAAGGAGTAACCGGTGGGGCAAGGGCATAGCCTGGATGTGGGGGTGACTGCAGGTAATATGCCTGCTCCACTGTCCATAACTCAGCGCTGTTTCAGCATGTGACCTCCCGCTCTCTCCGCAGCCCGCAGCCAGCCCGCTCCAGCCCCAGGGACCACTCCAGAGCTGCCCCCACCCTCCCCTGCACCCACCCTCCATATATTCAGGTTATAAGACTCACCCCTCACTTTTCCCCAAAATTTGGGGGAACAAAAGTGCGTCTTTTAATCCG
Organism: Allobates femoralis; assembly: GCA_033576535.1. NCBI lineage: Eukaryota > Metazoa > Chordata > Amphibia > Anura > Aromobatidae > Allobates > Allobates femoralis. The sequence continues at coordinate 341,811,422 of JARQOC010000005.1, read as the reverse complement.
AAAAATACTGGGGAGGCTGAGGCTGGAAAATAGAGATCACTAGGGAGACGGATTTCAAAGGCAGCCACTCGGCAAAATGTGTCTGCCAACCTGAGCATTGCGGTCCCCAGAAATCTACCCGAGGGCCACAGAACAGGTCATGGAAGCCTGAGGCCTAAGGTTCCCGAACTCTGCTTTAAGAGGTGGTTGTACTTTGCCTGTGTTTACTGGGATCCTGCCTGTCACACGCTTAGATTGAGCTGACCTTGCTGAATGCTGCTGTGTGTGTGTTGTGTTTGCATTTCCTCATAAGCTGCATGAGGTACGGTTGTGAAGGTCTTGGTCCTGACTTACCTCTTGCTTTATACTTCAGGTCTGCACTCACTATTATGTTAAGCTTCTGGTTGAGGGTGTGAGGTAGCACCCGGGGAACCCGCTTGCATAACGACAACAACACGTGTTTATAAGTTAACCAATGTCTAATGTGGAATCGCGTTCACGGATCGAGTTGGGGTTCACTCACTTGGCAGCTATATTTAAACACAGCGACAGTCTCTCCATTTAATTAAAAGTCAAGTTGGTTTATTCTGTCAGTATAAACCACCTTCCAGCACATAAACAGGAGCCTTTCTTCGGCTTACAAGTACATACCGCCTGGTATACAGTCTGTTGAACGTCACAGGTTCAGATACACTTCTGCCGCTGTATCCCAGCCTCCACTCGGGCCTGTTGTCAGTCCTCACAGGGCCTCTGAGACACTGCTCCTTCAGACTGGATGTCTGACTTCTGCCCACAGCCCAGCAGCCTGCAGGCACTCCATGTCTCAATCACTGTGATGGTGGGTTTACACGCCGCGATATCGGCGTCCAACTCCGACCCAACTCCGACAAAAAGTCACGTGGGTCGCGAGTTGGAGCCGATATCGGGTGCGCGTTGTACTGTTTTAGCGTACAACGCGATGCTGGAACGATGCCAAAACGATATCGGAGTTGAATAGCAAAGCTATTCAACTCTCCGATGTCGCAAGGCCTTTGTACCAGCATCGCAGCGTGTGACAGCCCAACTACGATGTGCACGCTGACGTCACCCATTCACTCCCATGTTAAATGGTTGTTCCTGGGTTGGTGGGCGTGCACATCGTAGGGACGTTGCATCCCGATATCGCGGCGTGTAAACTGGCGATGCGATGCAGGGAGAAACGTGCACTAAATGCGCGCTCCCGCGTCGTTGCCTCCGATATCGCCGCGATATCGGGACGTGTAACCCCACCATTAGTCTCTCACATGTCAAACCCAGACTCCATTAACTACCCTGAGACACACCCACATCTCCAGCAAGTTGCAAGCTTAACTCTTGCCATGCTGTTCTAAGCAGACTGTGGCTTCCATGGCAAGACATTCATAAAACAGGCAGCAGTCTTCTGCCTGTGCAAAACACACTGGCCACCTGTGTGATGCACCCGGGCCATGGGCTGCATCACCACACTACCCTGTTTATTTTCACATATTAATAACATAACCCGGGTAGCATGTTTGACACATTGCACATTGATTATAAACACTTTACACCATACATTTACATATAACATCACATAACACTTATTGCAGATAACGTCTTATTGTAACTCGGGACCTGTAACCATCTCTCTGTCCCCATTGGAGCTCTACTAACATCTCCCGCGGTGGCTACGGCCTGCGGCCTATATACACTTTACACATACATTTATCAGTTCACCATATGTATATTTATCTACGATGATTCCTCTGGGTTCAGAACAGGGATTGAGCAACCTGAGTCCCGGGTACACCATGCCTCGCCAAGAGGCTCCTTCCTGGACGTGTTTCACCCCACGTTCAGGTCAGTGCCCATCTGGTTCAACCCACAGTTTCCCCACTCTAGGAGCCCTCTTAACCCCTGCTTCTGACCTTCGCTATATACCCTTCAACAGGCCCTGTGGGTCCCAATGGCGGTACCTGCCGCCTGGCTTTAGTCACCCAGCCTGATGACTCTATATATATATATATAAATATAATATGAAAAAGATCCTTGCAGCACACAGCTACTACCAATGATGTACATAAGCTACTAGCTATATATATTTGAGGAAAAAGTTTAAAAACGTACGTTTTTTTAAAAAAACTCAAAAATCTCCAATTTTTTATTTAATTCTGAAGTTCTTGGTACATACATTGGCCAATGTCTGTTTGCTCATCGACTGCGACAAAGTGACTTCAGGTCCGATGAGTCCTATCTGACATCCCTGCCCTCCTTGTCCACCCCCCCCACTTTTCAGTGGGCAGACACCATCTAGACCCTCCATCACCTGTAGGCAATGAGGGTGCAAAGTGGGGGGGTGGACAATATATATATATATATAATATATATATAATATATATATCCCGTAGTCAGGATTCCTGCCTGACCGGGACCTTACATACCACATGTGATCCATCATACAATATCCATGGATCCCATGCATCCTTACACCCGCTCACAGCCCATCATAATACATCCATGAACTGATGAACTGTGGCTCCTCCATGACCATAACAGGTACCTGGTCAACCGTAGAATCCGGGCTAACCATGTGTCACCATGGCCTACTCACCACGGTACAGGCCACCAGTCGCCACCAAACCTCCATTTCATCTCATGGCAGGTCTCCAGGTCGACGACTGTACCCTGCGTCTGAGTAGCACCCTATCGGATCAGCCATGGTTACCCTTCTAGGAGCCTTCGTGACCCCTGTCTCTGGCCACAGGCACACCCACACCATTAGAGGCCGTGGTTGAGGGACAGGTACCCACTGCAAGCAGCAGGGCAAGCTTCCCTCTCGTCCCACAGGGACGGAACACCTCCAATATCATCCATACTAGCTGGGTCACTCTCTATCCACATCATTATACATGGCTCTTACATATAGGCCATCGTCTCTCATTTAGGGCAATTACCTAAGCCCTCATACACATATAGTTAAAACAGGTCCCTCACTGACTATCTAGTCGGACCTCGGGCGGCTATGCCCGCTTGGCACATTTCACACACCATGTGCACAGTTCACACACCATTTGAGAACTGCTTTCTTACCGGGCACGGATCCGGGTCTCGCTACCTGTGTCACAGGTTCCACCAGGCATCCCCACGAGCTCCTTTCCCGGACGTGTTTCACCCCACGCCCGGACCAGTATCCACCAGGTTCAGCCCTGGCTTCCCCTCCAGGTGCTGCCACGACCCCGGACCTAGGCACCGGCATGGGGCTAGCATGCTCCCATCGTACATACACAGAGCCTTGCACTGCTCTGCACTCAGGCTGGTCTCAGCACAATCTCCAGTCTCTGAATGAATCTCTGGCTGATAATGAAACTCTCAATCACTCAGCTGGCAGACTCTTATCGTGCCTGCCACTCCCACTCTGACTCATCCAGCTGGGCTGAGAGGTTGAGGGTGTAGTTCATTTAGTAGTGCAAGAGGGAGTGTAATTTATCAAGTTTAACCTTAATAGGGCTACTAAACCTTGTATGTGAAGTGATTTTTGTATATTTATTCCACTTTGGATTGGTTATAATAATCTTCCTGTAGGATGAATTAATCAAGAAAGGTTTTTAATTTGAATTGAATTTATTATGTTGCTTTCTCTGTAAGTATTAAATATCTAGATCATACATTTTTGTTGTATGCTTAGAACTTGTATGTGAGCTCCAGTGGCGTAACTACCGGCATAGCAGACATAGCGGTCGCTTTGGGGCCCGGCGCTTGTGGGGGGCTCGGACCCAGCGCGCTACGCTGCTATCCGGTCAGCTGCACTGGCCCTGCGATTACTTATCCCTGTCGGCTGCCGCGCTGCTCTGCACCGCGCTCTGGCTTCTTCCTGGTGACCGGCGGGCCCAGGCAATGACGTCATTGCCTGTGCGCCGGAGGAGGAAGCAGGAAGAAGCCGGATGAAGCCGGAGCGCGGTGCAGAGCGGCGCGGCAGCTGGCAGGGATAAGTATGCATAATGATGCATGGATGTATTCCTTTACAGGTGTGTAGCAGAAAGGGGGGGCCCTGTATACCACCACTGGGGCTGCCTGTATATACCACCACTGGGGCTGCCTGTATATACCACCACTGGGGCCGCCTGTATATACCACCACTGGGGCCGCCTGTATATACCACCACTGGGGCCGCCTGTATATACCACCACTGGGGCCGCCTGTACATACACCACTGGGGCCGCCTGTACATACCACCACTGGGGCCGCCTGTACATACCACCACTGGGGCCGCCTGTAATACCACCACTGGGGCCGCCTGTATATACCACCACTGGGGCCGCCTGTATATACCACCACTGGGGCTGCTGTATATACCACCACTGGGGCCTGTATATACCACCACTGGGCCTGTATATACCACTGGGCCTGTATATACCACTGGGGAGGCTGCTGTAATACTGCTGGGGCTTGTATATACCACTGGGTAGGTTGCTGTAATACTGCTGGGGCCTGTATATACCACTGGGGAGGCTGCTGTAATACTGCTGGGGCCTGTATATACCACTGGGGAGGCTGCTGTAATACTGCTGGGGCCTGTATATACCACTGGGGAGGCTGCTGTAATACCACTGGGGCCTGTATATACCACTGGGGGATGTATATACCACTGGGGCTGCTGTATATACTGCTGGGGCCTGTATATACCACTGGGTAGGCTGCTGTAATACTGCTGGGGCCTGTATATATCACTGGGGAGGCTGCTGTAACTGTGGGCCTGTAATCACTGGGGCTGCTGTATATACTGCTGGGGCCTGTAAGGGGGTGTGTCTTGAAGGGGGCGTGTCATTGGGGGCGTGTCTTGGAGGGGGCCCCGTTCAAAAGTTTGCTATGGGGCCCTGCCAGTTCTAGT
>JARQOC010000005.1:341759467-341806458 GCA_033576535.1 Allobates femoralis | reverse complement strand
AGGGGGTCGTGTGGGGAGCAGAGTATACAGGTGGCCGTGCGGGGAGCAGAGTATAGAGGGGGCTGTGCGGGGAGCAGATTATAGAGGGGGCTGTGCGGGGAGCAGATTATAGAGGGGGCTGTGCGGGGAGTAGAGTATAGAGGGGGCTGTGCGGGGAGCAGAGTATACAGGTGGCTGTGCGGGCAGCAGATGATAGAGGCGGCTGGTGCCTTAGTTGAGGCGCGGGGGGGAGGTGATAGCAGGCTGCAGGCATGGCGCCCCTGCAGCGTACATTGACACAGCGCCGCCCCATCTTACCTGGGGAGGCTGGGGCGGCCGGCGTCTCTTAGGAAGGCGGGCGCTGATGCTGGCACCGCCCCTTTTGTAATGCCGCTCCCCCTGGCTGCTGCCGCTGGGGACTCAGGACTGACACTGTCGAATGGACGGTGCGGCCCTGGCGGCGGGGGAGCGGGAACATGGGGCAGGGATCGGCGGGCATTGGTGGGGGTAGGTGGTGTCCGGCGACAGCGTTTTTGCGCTTCCGGGCAGTGACGGCGGCTCGCGATGGCGCATACGCGCCATCGCTCGCAGTGCGTGATAGCGGCACAGTGGCCGGAAGCTCAAAACTGCTGATTATGTATATAGATTGTTGGACCGGCATCGAATACACAAAAAGTGACTATGCAGACCAAGATAGATCAGTATGTAGCGGACACTCCACTCCCAAGGCTGAGACAGCAGATAGTTGACAAGTTGGATATGGATGTTTCGATAGCAAAAGTAGATGAGGTCATCAAAAATACCCCTACAGGAAAGAGTCCCGGCCCCGACGGATTTTCTCCACAATTCTACAAATTTTTTAGAGAACACCTCACACCGCATATGACAACGTATATAACTCCATCTCGGCGTCTACCGGGTTCACTCCACAGTCCCTGGCAGCCCATATTACAGTTTTGCCAAAGCCATGCAAAGATCCCACCATAGTCTCTAATTAAAGGCCGATTTCACTTATAAATGTGGACATTAACCTATATGCAAAGATTCTGGCAAACCGATTGGCGCCCCTTTTACCTTCTATTATTCATACGGATCAGGTGGGGTTTGTCCAGGGTAGAGAGGTGAGGGATGGAGTGTTGAAGATGTTCTCCCTGATTGCATATGATAGGGCTTCTCATAAGCCCCTGGGGCTGATCTCGGTGGATGCCGAGAAGGCATTTGATCGGGTGAGGTGGAATTTTTTTAACTCGGCTCTCAAACAGATAGGGTTGGGAGAGAAATTTATTGGTCACATTGCCGCACTATACACTGAACCGTCTGCCACAATTAAAATCAACGGTTCACTATCGGACCCTTTTCCGATAAAAAATGGGACTCGGCAGGGTTGCCCCCTCTCACCGCTGCTGTATTCGATAGCAATGGAACATTTGGCAGTGGGACAAAACCCAGATATGCAGGGCGTAGAGATCGGAAAACATCACTATTAAGCTTCACTATATGCAGATGACCTCTTACTATATATATCGCGACCTCATATTACTATCCCCGCAATAATGTCAGTATTTGGAAAATACAGTGAAGTAAGTCATTTTAAAATAAATTACACAAAAACAGAAGCTCTCAATATCACATTACCAACAGGAGAAGTTGAGCGTGCCATGAATAACTTCCCGTTTAAGTGGCAGCCGACGGCCCTTAAATACCTGGGAATTCAGGTCCCCTCGGATCTGAGTAAACTATATGCGTTAAACTACGAGACATTATTGACCAGGACTCTGAAGGACCTTAAATGTTACAACCAGAAAACAATCTCGTGGTTTGGACGTATTAATACGTTTAAGATGGATATGCTCCCCCGTTTTCTCTATGTTTTCCAGACAGTTCCACTCTCGCCCCCGCAGAGCTTCTTTAAAATCTTACGCTCGGCATTGATCCGTTTTGTGTGGCGGCAGTCTAGACCTAGATTGAACTATCAAATTTTGACAAGATCTAAGAGACACGGAGGAGCCGGACTCCCGGACCTTCAGACATACCACCAGGCCTCCCAGTTAATCCATCTGTTTGATTGGCATTATAGATGGGACTCGAAGCAATGGGTGAGATTGGAGCTGGAGGGGTACCTGGTTCCACTGTGGAATTTGCCATGGATAGTGACAAGAGACAGAGGGAAGATAGGGTCGGGATGCCCTGGAGTGGTGGCAGGAGAGATAATAAAAACGTGGGATACGATGAAACGGAGGAAGGGTTTGATGGGTGCAGGTAACCCTTTGTCTCCCATATTATTTAACCCTGACTTCCCTCCGGGTCTTCAACAAGAGGGTTTTCTGGGATGGCGGAGGGTATCGGACCGGAGGTTGCACCAACTGAGTACGAGACCTTCCCTCGCTGAATTGCAAGATGGATCCCCCTTACAGCCTCTATCTTGGCTGGAATATGAACAGTTGAAATCATTTTATTGCCGAATTGCGGGAGGGTTAGGTGCATCACCCCCTTGACTCAGTTCGAGAAGATATTTACCCAGGAGTCTCCGCCATCACACCAGATTTCCCTTATCTACCAAATGCTGAGGGAGGGGAGTCGACGGTAGTCCCCGCTTATGAGAGCCTGGGAGACCGAAATGGATTGTGTATTTGATGTGGAGGACATTGCAGCGGCCTTTCTCTACACACACAGGATGTCCCCGGCTGGCTGTATGCAAGAAAAGAATTTTAAAATTCTTACTCGATGGTATCAATATCCTGTCAGGTTACATGCTATCTTCCCCTCGGTGTTGGACACGTGCTGGCGATGTGGAAGTGCCAAGGGCACCATGATTCATATATGGTGGCAGTGTCCGGGTGTAAGGAGGGAGCCAAAAACACAGTATTCTCAGATTTTGCCTGACGACGGCTCGCATGGTTATACCCAGACACTGGCTAACAACAGTGGCTCCAACCATGACAGAATGGTTGGCTGAATTCTCCCACGTTCATCAGATGGAGGAATTATTGGCTCAGACTTCAGGAGATAACTCTGGGTTTGTGAGGACCTGGCAGTCTTGGATTATATTCAGGGAGTCTGAGGACTTTAAGAAGTTACCGTATTTTTCGCACTATAAGGCGCACCGGATTATAAGGCGCACCCTCAAAAAATGACTTTTAAGCCGTCTTGGTCCATATATAAGGCGCACCGGATTATAAGGCGCACCATATTACTGTAAAAAAAAATCCCTCTGTAGCCTCCCATCACCCTCGAGCATCGCTGTGTCGCCTCCCATCGCCCTCCAGTATCCCTGTGTAGCCTCCCATCACCCTCCAGCATCCATGTGTAGCCTCCCATCACCCTCCAGCATCCCTGTGTAGCCTCCCATCACCCTCCAGCATCCCTGTGTAGCCTCCCATCACCCTCCAGCATCCCTGTGTAGCCTCTCATCACCCTCCAGCATCCCTGTGTAGCATCCCATCACCCTCCAGTATCCCTGTGAAGCCTCCCATCACCCTCCAGCATCCCTGTGTAGCCTCCCATCACCCTCCAGCATCCCACACAGTCAGACACACACACATACACACACATACACACTCAGACGCACACACACGCACACTCAGACCACACACACACACACACACACATACACACTCAGACACACACACACACTTACTGTACTGTGTGGCAAGGCACTCACAGCACTGGAGCCCTCAGCCAATCACAGCGCTGGAGCCCTCAGCCAATCACAGCGCTGGAGCCCACAGCCAATGACAGCGCTGGAGCCCTCAGCCAATCAGAGGCTATGGGCTGACGTCAGCTGGCCTCGGATTGGCTCAAGGCTCCTGGGCGGAGCTGTGATTGGCTGATGGGCTCCTGGGCTCCTGGGCTGTGAGCGTGCCCGATGCAGCGGCGGCACCGGACACGACAGCGGGGACGGCGGCTGGTGATCGCGTCCCCGCACAGTGATGTGAGGCAGGCACCGACACCAGCATGGATGGCGGGGACGGCGGCTGGTGATCGCGTCCCCGCACAGTGATGTGAGGCAGGCCCCGGCACCAGCATGGATGGCAGGAATGGCGGCTGGTGATCGCGCCCCCGCACAGCGATGCCAGGCGGGCACCGGACAGAGGGGGATGGCGGGGACGGAGGATATTGCGGCACAAAGGTATGCCTTATTTTCTGGGGGGTGCTAAATTTTCCTGGAAAAATCCGTATATAAGGCGCACTGCACTATAAGGCGCACCTATGATTTCTGGGAAAATCTTAGTCTTTTAGGTGCGCCTTATAGTGCGGAAAATACGGTAATTGAAAGCTGGGATGGATCGTAATTCGAACAGGTCTCTCCTCTCCGGAGGTGGCGCGGCGGCAAACCATATCTTTATTCCCCTTTCATCATCTCCCCTCCCTTCTTTCCCCCCACCCTTTTTTTTTTTTTGGTAACTGATTAAAGGCAGGCGCAACATGTGCCATAGAATAACCTGATATTGACAGGAACACCTGTCATTTGAGCACAAAGTGTGGAGATACTATGGAAGACGCTTTAGAGAACAATACATATTGAACGTTTTTAAGGTACATTAAGTGAGTATGGCTTTGATTCGGACAACGGACCGCGGCATATGTATAACAGCCTAATGTTAAATTAGAGAATGGAAGGATAGAAATTTTTGAGTTAATTTATTGAGGGAAGAAAAGTAAAAAGATTAATACTATGCAACAGTGATATCTGAAAATAGACTACATAGATATCCAGGGTATAGGAAACATAGAAAGTATTTTTGTATGTTATACTTGTATATTTTATACACTCTGTATGATTGTTTGTTTGTTTCTATTTTAATAAAAACGGATTAAACATAAAAAGGCAAACACTTTAGGCCTCCAGCTAGCACCTTCTGTCCCAACATCAATCCAAATTCAGACTTTTTAAAAAATGGATATTTACCTGACAGATTTTTTGGTGAGTTTTTCAGTGCTGATTTTAATGTCCTTTTTCGGTGAATCCAGATATGAAACATACATATGTCATAAATATATGAGATAGGACTCGTGGGACGTGAGGGACCGTGAAGAGGGTCCACGAGCTTACGTTATTTTGGCCAAAATATCCAATTAACTTCTCACATTTTTCATCTTTAGAGTTTAGTTACTTTTTTTCATTTGCAGTTCAGATTAGGCCTCTGGGGGCATAGGTCACTGGTGAGGCATGTAATCAGTGCGTACCGACCCACCTATGCTGGCAGCAGGGTGTTACTAACAGGCCGAGTTCTGACACTATGCTTCATATGCATAGGAGTGACTGAACCCTATGGCAGCCTTGTGTCTGAATGCCACCGGTCGCTTCCTTGACAGTATGGCTGGTCGCTGGTGCCACAACCGCCCCCAACTGTGGGTTGCAGGTGATTGTGCATCGGTATAATGACACCTGATTTGCCTCCCAGGGGAGCTGGCAATCTGCTGCTGAATGAAATGGATATTTACCTGGCAGATTTTTTTGGTGAGTTTTTCAGTGCTGATTTTAATGTTCTTTTTCGGTGAATCCAGATATGCGGCGTGTACATGCGGCATCGGCGCTCGGAGGCAACTGTCAAAAACGTGCATATGCACGTCTGGTTGCCTCTGATCCCCGGCAATAGTTGCAGCGTGTAAAGGTACCCTAAGAGATTACAAATGACTACTTTCTGCTACTACTATTTTTAATAATATGTGGGGCACACTGCCAATATCAGCAATATAAAAACAAGAGGTGCTACATGCCAACAGGGTAAGTTAAACAACAGAGGAAAAGAGTTGGCACATAAGCAGCACACCACAATGCACACAGTAGACATGATAAAAAACATCTAAAATGAACACAACCAGAGATAGTGGACAATGGGGCCCCAGTCCCATACATCGACATGAATAACCACATATTCATTGCTGGAAAGCAAACCATGATCCCGCAAAGATACATGGACAGTCAAATGGGCATTGGTGCAAGACATACATAATGAAATAGGCACTGGTACAATGTCTTTATCAGGTGCTCAGAAGGAGTGAGCAACTGGGGCAAGGACCAAACAGGTTGCCAAGCCACCGTGTAATGAAACCACAAATAGCAGAGGTCCCCTTTTGTAAAGGCAGAGGAGAACCAGTATCTATTAAATATACCAATGCACAGCTAGTGTGGAATCAAATGACTAACTGAGAGAAACCAAGGTCTCAATCAAGGAATGAATTAATTCAATCAGATCAATATCATTATCAAAATTGATTCTTTATTGTCACAAAAATATAAAATCAGTAAACAGAGCTACATTACAGGAAAACCATATAGCACAGCAGACACCCTTCAAAAATACAGGCTCAATACATATATTGCACAAAAGACCACTGTAATCAGGATTATACCTCAAAACGATACATCCATGAATATCTAGGCACCATAGATTACTTTGAATTAGTGCCTATCAATTCCCTATGGTTATACTTTGAATCTCACAAAGAGGCAAAGCTAATGGGATATATGGATCAACCAGAGGTGTATTGATCATGGAAAAACAGAGGAACAAGTGCTGATTTACCTGTTTAAGAAGGGACGCTGGGCCTAGGCTTCCTACCCCTACGCCGTTTCGCTATGGAGCTTCTTCCGGGGACGCCCCCGGAAGAAGCTCCATAGCGAAACGGCGTAGGGGTAGGAAGCCTAGGCCCAGCGTCCCTTCTTAAACAGGTAAATCAGCACTTGTTCCTCTGTTTTTCCATGATCAATACACCTCTGGTTGATCCATATATCCCATTAGCTTTGCCTCTTTGTGAGATTCAAAGTATAACCATAGGGAATTGATAGGCACTAATTCAAAGTAATCTATGGTGCCTAGATATTCATGGATGTATCGTTTTGAGGTATAATCCTGATTACAGTGGTCTTTTGTGCAATATATGTATTGAGCCTGTATTTTTGAAGGGTGTCTGCTGTGCTATATGGTTTTCCTGTAATGTAGCTCTGTTTACTGATTTTATATTTTTGTGACAATAAAGAATCAATTTTGATAATGATATTGATCTGATTGAATTAATTCATTCCTTGATTGAGACCTTGGTTTCTCTCAGTTAGTCATAGTCTTTTTGGAGTGACATATTGAAATTGAGGACTGGTTGTTATATAGTGTGGAATCAAGCAGCAGGTTATTACATAAAGATAGCACTCTTGGTACATCTAGGATATATGGTCCCTGTATAGCAATGTAATGTCCCTCAAATAAGAGAGGCTGAATGCCAGGGACAGGGGAATACCATGAAATTGCACACATTACCCATAGGGAAACCCATAGAGAGGCTAGTCAATGAGGTTGGGGAACAGAGGGCCCGCACCAACGAGTGTCGCTGCAACTGCGGCTTCATCAGGGAGGCAACTTTTTGGCGCTACTTCTATACCGTCTTTGTAATTGTAATGAAGGTTTTGTCCTAAATAAATTTTATACACTTTGCATGATACTCAAGTCTCTCCTGCTTTATTAACTTCTATTACTCCATGCCTCTTGCCCTTTTTCAGGTAGTCTCTGCCATTAAATGAGTTAAAGGGATCCAGTCACCTCCAGAACGCCTCCTAAGCTAGCAAAACATGCCCCTGCAGCATCCCATCACTAATCTCATACTCCTTTTGTCTCCTAAAAGTATCCTGTGAAAGTGCATAAAAACATTTTAATACTTACTCATTAGTGATTATAATTAGCAGGGGCTATATTCTTTAGTCACCAGGGCGGGCTGTTTTGCAGGCTCCAGGATCCACCCTCTCTCTGTCTGTGTGCTCTGCTTGTGCAGGCATTACCCTTCCCCCTCTCTATCACTCACAGAATGCATATCATTAGTCCTGCCTTCAGCTGCACATCACAGGAGCACAGAAAGAGAGAGGGTGGATCCTGGAGCTGCAAAACAGCTCATTTTGGAGGTGACAGGATCCCTTTAAATAATAGAGGGCCCTACAATATGAATAAATGAGGGCACTCTCAAATGTACACAAGAGAGACCTCCAAAATTTATAGAGGAGGGGGCACTTCCAAATGTATGTAACAGAGCCACATAAGGGCTCTCACTAAATTCAGGTTTCCTGCCTACTGCAGGCCCACTGAACATTTGAATTTAGGGCCACAAAATGTCAGAGGTGGAAGAGGAAGAAGAGGAGGGTTTTGCCTAATGCTAAAATGGGCACATTGTAAACTGCTATGGAATATGTATTCCGCTATCCTAGTGTCAATGAGGGAGGGACCGCCTTAATTTCTGAATAAGAGCAGTCCCTCCAAAACGTACAATACATCTCTGGGCCCTCAGCAATCTCAGGCTTGCAGCCCAATGCAGGCACTCTGAACATTTGAATTTAGGGCCGTAAGTGTCATGGAGGTGGAGAAGGCGGAAGAGGATTAGGGTTTTGCCCAACGCTAAAATCGGCACATTGTAAACTGCTATGTTTACCGCTATCCTAGTGTCAATGAGGGAGGGACCACCCAAATGTCTACGTAACAGCGGTCCCTCCAAAACGTACGTTAGAGGGCCATCTCTGGGCCCTCAGCAATTTCAGGTTTCCTGTCCAATGCAGACCCTCTGAATATTTGAATTTAGGGCGGAAAATATCATGGAAGTGGAGGAGAAGGAGGAGGAGGGTTTTGTCCAACACTACAATGGGCATATAGTAAAGTGCTATGGAATATGTATTCCGCGAGTCTCAATGGGGGAGGGACCGCCAAAATGTCGAAGTAAGAGTGGTCCCTCCAAAACATATATTACAGGACCACCTGAGGCCTCTGAGATCAAAAATCAACATACCTACTGGTAAGTTGTAGATGCACTTGTAAAGTGCTGGGGAATAGCTAATTAAAAATGATGTATGACAGAGGGACCTATAACATGTTGGAGTCAGGGCCCTTCCAATTGTAAAAGGTGAAAAAAAGCTACAACAGTACGTGTTAAGAAAAGAGCAATATTTTCTTGTTTCTATGGTTTATTTATCCTTGTATGCTAGTGATTAAGCATGAAAAACTGTTTGTGAACCTTTTTAGCCTGTTAAATGCAATTTATGTTAGGTTTGGTAGTTGTTTTTGTGTATGTGTAACAGTGGCATAATCATGCGACAAAGCTATTCCCACAAACCATATGTGAGTCAGAAATGCATGTAGACATAGTCTCCAGGCTTTCCCATTCTGTTTCATCACTTTCCCACCAATTTCAGCCCTTTCCTCTAGCCCCAGACCCCTTTTTTAGGGTCCAACAGAAAATTACTCATGTTTCCCATTGTACTCGCTATTCGGAACGAATATGCGATTTTTAGAAAGTACTCATAATGAGTATAGCGATTATGAATATTACGGTACTCGCTCATCACTATCCCTTGCTGATTTTGCATGTTTGCCCACTGACAAAGGCATGAACAATCTATATTTTTAAGGATAGGTTAATTTTAACAGTGAGAAATAGAATATCAAGAAATTGCTGAGACATAAAATCAGCCTCTCATTGACCACTGCAATGATGTAAAGCAGCAGTGGTAACCACTGAGCCACCTAGTTGCTTATTATTCAATTTAAGTTTAGCGCTGTAATGCACAGTGCTAAGATGCTGAACCAGCGTGCAGTTCAGCCATAATCCAGTATGCTCACTGTACAGCTTCAATAATCTTAAAGGGACTCAGTCAGGTCATTTTTCAGTGTGATTCTAATAGTACTGTTGAATAGTACCTGGGCAGCGCTTTTAAAATATGTACAAATCAATACTGTACCTTCTGTAGTTTTCTTGCTATAAGCACTTTCACAGCCTGCATGCAGCTGCTGCACTAGTCTGATTCATTATTTTCACTGCCGAATAGTCCAACATATGTAAATGTTATTTAAATAGCCATGTTATTCTATCCCTCCCCCTGTGCTTGTCTATAGGGCGTTCGTACAGTAGCTATGTTTGCCTTTTTTCTGTGGTTATCATGCCCCTGTGGGCGTGATAATCTAATTTCCAGTCCAGTGTATGTAAATGTTATTTAAATATACATGCCTACCCAAACTGTTATTCTATCCCTCCCCTGTGCTTGAAGTTAGTCACTGAAAATATTATGCAAGCTGGGGGGAGGGGAGAGATGTTTGTGCTGCAAATCTTGCAGTAAGATCACTACAATCTGTGTTGTCTGTCATAAAATTATATCTGTTTATATGAGCATTTGTTTTCCTGCATACATGTAATGTGTGTATCTGCTGATCAAATCCAAAAATGTCCATGAAATCACAAAGAAATATCTCAAACAGCACAAACTACATATACAGTATGCCTCAGATGCACACAATGACATTGCTTAAAGTGAATCTGTCACCTAGATAAAGCACCCCAGGCTATCACTACCTGTCCCAACACCTTCCTTTTACAATTCTAACTATCCCTCTCTGTCCTAAATGTCTGTTGTGACTGTTTTATAAAATGTTTTTATACTTTACTGCTTTGTATGTTAATGAAGCTGAGGCTACTGTTACTAGCCCCCCTGGGCATCCTCTTTCTCTCCCTCTCGCCGCCTCCTTCAGTCTTTATCTTTTTTGAAGTTCCAATGCACGCCCCAGCCTTCCTCGGAGCATTCTGTAGCGTTCCAGTGTGACGCGACGAACACGTGATTTAAGGAACTGTGGGGTCGATACACCTTTAAGATGCACGTTCCTATTACTATTCTAACTATCCTTCTCTATCCTAAATGTGTTTTGTGACTGTTTTATAAAAATGTTTTTATACCTTACTGCTGCACAGTGGCTTAACTTCAGGCCCAGGGACCCCGATGCAAAAACTCCAACAGGGCCCCCAATTATTGCAAATATTTAATATTGTTAGTAGAGATGAGCGAGCACTAAAATGCTCGGGTGCTCGATGCTCTGGCCGAGCACCCCAAGATACTCGAGTACTCGGCCAGAGCACCGAGCCCAATGTAAGTCAATTAGTGACAGGCTGCGCCCACAGACTTCCGGTTATAAAACGAGTATTTCTGGAAAAGGGCGTGAGGGTTAACTTTTTCAAATCGTTGCAGCACACAACACCTTTCTGTGCCCCCCAGAGGGACCCTAACAATCAATCTGCTCTCTGTGAGGTGCCAGCTCACTGTGTGCACTGAAGGGGGCTGTGTATTTGTGCCAGATCAATAATTATTAGCGAGGAGTCCGAGCATCTCGGCGGTACTTGGGGCTACCCGTGCGAGTAAAGAGTAGCGCCAAGCATACTTGCTCATCCCTAATTATTAGTAGTGATGAGTGAGTACTAAAATGCTCGGGTGCTCGAAGCTCGGGCCGGGCATCCCAAGATGTGTACTCGGCCCGAGCAACGAGCCCAATGTTATCCTATGGGAGATCCGAGTATTTTTCTGACATGACCCCCGGCAGCATGGAAAAACTCTAAAAATGTCACAAAAGTATCAGGACAGTGCTGAAAAGATATATGAACAGCATGGGGAAGACCCATTGAAGCATTCCAGACCCCAAGGTCACTGATCTCAACAATGTTGTCAGACTATTACGCCACTTTTATGGACTGTCAAGAAAACGTTACAAAATGAAACCAAAACAGATTTTCATGTAAAAAATATTAAGTGCTCATACCCACTTGTGAGACAGAGTTGGTGTATGTTAATTTTTTGGAATAAATGAAAAATTATTTTTTTTTTAATTATGTGGCACTCCCATGCCCCTGGGAAGAGACGTAAATGAAGGCCACTTAAAATAATGTGCCCATTATAAGGAAGTGTGTGTTTTGTAGCATTGCCCTAGGGCAGGGAAGCCAAAAATTGGGAGGCACTTCAATGCCCCTGGATAGAGGCGTGCATGAGGGCCTTTTCCAAAAATTTGCCCATTTTAAGAAAGTGTGTCTTTTTTAGTATTGCCCTAGGCAGGGAAGCCAAAGGTTTAGAGGCACCAAGATGCCCCTGCATACAGGCGTGCATGAGTGGCTTTTCAAAAAATGTCCCCATTGTAAGCAAGTGGGTCCTTTTTAGTATTGCCCTGGGCAGGGAAGCCAAAGGCTTGGAGGCACCAAGATGCCTCAGGATAGAGGCGTGCATGAGGGCCTTTTAAAAAAATGTGCCCATTGTAAGCAAATGTATCTGCTGTAGTATTGGCAGGGAAGCCAGAGGTTTGGAGGCACCAAGATGCCCCTGCATAGAGGCGTGCATGAGGGCTTTTTCAAAAAATGTGCCCATTGTAAGCAAGTGTGTCTTTTTTAGTATTGCCCTAGGCAGGGAAGCCAAAAATTGGGAGACACCAATATGCCCCTGGATAGAGGCGTGCATGAGGGCCTTTTAAAAAAAAATGTGCCCATTGTAAGCAAGTGTGTCTGCTGTACTATTTCTCTAAGATTGCAAAGTATTCACTGATCTCAGGGAGACCAGTCCAAGAAAACACTGCGGGCAGCTGGCTAAAGCGCTCAAACACAGTGAATTCCTAGGCACATTGCCCCCTGGGAAATATGAATATGCAAATAGAGTCTGTGGAGCCTCTGTTAGGAGTCTCAAACACAGAACTAGCCATATATCCCTCCAGGGAAGGACCCAGCCAAGGGGTGGCTCCTTGCGGAGAACACCATAACCACCATATGAAGTGGCCCTTTAAGTCAATATCCAACTCTTTTACAAGTTTACAGATATGACAAGGGAATACCAAGGCCAAGTATCCATCCACATACAGCTGTTTCGGGGTGTTGCCCCTCATCAGTGTGGAGTAGGATTCTGGCTAGGTGGGAGCAAGGCCTAGTAGACCAAGACTGTACTATTTCTCTAGTCAGGGAAGCCAAACATTGTGTAGCACTTCAATGCCCCTGGATTGAGACGTGCATGAGAGACTTTTAAAATAAAGTGCCGATTGTAAGCAAGTGTGTCTGCTGTACTATTTTCCTAGTCAGGGAAGCCAAAAATTGTGTAGCACTTCAATACCCCTGGATAAAGACGTGCATGAGAGCCTTTTTCAATAATGTGCCCATTTAAAGCAAGTGAGTCTGCTGTACTATTTCCCTAGTCAGGGAAGCCAAAATATGTGTAGCACTTCAATGCCCCTGGATAGAGACGTGCATGAGAGCCTTTTTCAATAATGTGCCCATTTGAAGCAAGTGAGTCTGCTGTACTATTTTCCTAGTCAGGGAAGCCAAAAATTGGGAGGCATTGCGATGCCCCTGGGAAGAAACATGGAGGAGAACCTCTAAAAATTGTTCCCATTACAAAGGAGCGGGTCTCCTGTACTTGTAATGCCCATTCTGGAAGCATGGACTAAAACATTTGCCCCTGGGGAGTATACATGAAACTAATGCCTAACTTTAGAACGGTTAGGTGCATCATCATATAAATGATGTCCAAAAATTATGGTTTTGTGGCATCATGAACCACGGTCTGATTATATGAAGGTGGCGGATGAGGAGAAGGAGGAGCAGTACAGCAAGTAGCCAAACACATGAAGTCTGTACCGATGTGTGGGTGTGCGGAGGTGCATGGGAATCTACCGGCACAAAATTTAAATTCCGCTATCATTTGGTGGTGGTGTGGTGAAGTCAGGCCCAATCCAACCCTTGTTCATCTTGATTAAAGTCAGCCTGTCAGGATTTTCAATTGACAGGCGGGTGCGTTTATCTGTAATGATTCCACCTGCGGCACTAAAAACACTCTCAGACAAAACGCTAGCGGCAGGGCAGGCCAGGACTTCCAAGGCGTAGAGAGCCAATTCCTGCCACGTGTCCAGCTTGGATACCCAATAGTTATAAGGCACAGAGGAGTCTAGGAGCACTTTAGTACGATCAGCAAGGTACTCCCTCAGCATCTTTGCAAACTTTGCATTCCTTGTAATACTACCCCGCACCTCAGGGCCTGTGGTACGGGAGGTGCTGAGAAAAGTGTCCCAGATCTTTGAGAGTGTTCCCCTACCTCTGTTGGATTGGACTTGTGCCTTTCTCTGCCAGACGCCTTGGTTGTCAACTGAATCGTGACCTCTGGCGCTGGCATTTTCAGAAGGGAATTTTTTTAATAATTCTGCCACAAGGGCCTTCTGGTACTACAGCATTTTTGTAGACCTCTCCGCTTCGGGAATAAGAGAAATAAAGTTCTCTTTGTAGTGTGGGTCTAAAAGTGTCACCAACCAGTAATGAGTGTCCGTCAAGATCTTCATAACACGAGGGTCACGACACAGGCAGCGTAACATAAAGTCAGCCATGTGCACTAGACTGTTAACAGTCAAGACTTCTGGGTCCTCACCAATAGCATGACTGGCCATGCTGACCTCCTCCTCCTCCTCTCCCCTGTCCTCTGACCATCCACGCTCAACCGACGGTCTGACGGTTGTGCATGTATTACCGTCAATTCTGAATGAAAGTAGCTCCATTTCTTCATCCTCCTCCTTGTCATAGTCCTCCAATGCACGTTGGGATGAGATGAGGCTGGGCTGTGTGTAATCACCCAGTACGGTTTCTTGCTGCAACTTATCCTGCTCCGCCTGCAATGCATCGTCTTTGATTTTGAGCAGAGAGCATTTTAGAAGACAGAGAAGCGGGATGGTGACGCTAATGATGGCGTTATCGTCGCTCACCATATTGGTGGAGTCCTCAAAGTTTTGGAGTACGCTATATATGTCGGACATCCATGTCCACTCCTGAGGTCTTATGTGTGGAGTTTAAACCATATACCGATGGCCTAGTTGATGCTGGTACTCAACAACTGCCCTCTTCTGCTCACAAATCCTTACCAACATGCGCAGTATGGAATTCCAAAGCGTGGGGACATCACACACCAGTCTGTGAGCTGGAAGCTGCAAACGCCGCTGAAAGCCAGCAAGGCCGGCAGAAGCAGTAGGTGACTTTCTGAAATGGGCACACAGGCGGCGTACTTTGACGAGCAGAACAGACAGCTCTGGGTAGGATTTAATAAACCGCTGAACCACGAGGTTGAGCACATGGGCCACGCATGGAACATGTGTCAGCTCGCCTCGCCTCAGAGCCGCCACAAGGTTCCAGCCATTGTCACACACGACTATTCCTGGCTGTAGGTTCAGCGGTGTGAGTCAGTGATCTGCCTGCTGTTTCAGCGTTGTGGGGTTTGTCACCTATGCATATTAGCTTCAGCACAGCCTGTTGCCGCGTAGCCGAGGCAGTGCTGCAGTGCTTCCAGCTTGGGACTGGTGTGGAGGGTGAAGTGGAGGAAGAGGAGGAGGCTGAGGAGCATGACGTGCCAGAGCTGTACACTGTGGGTGAAACCCTGACTGAGTTAGGGCCTGCAATCCTCGGTATCGGAAGGACATGTTCCGTCCCAAGGTCAGACTGGGTCCCGGCTTCCACAATATTAACCCAGTGTGCCGTCAGAGAGATGTTCCGGCCCTGCCCGCAAGCACTTGTCCACGTGTCCGTGGTTAGGTGGACTTTGCCTGAAACTGCGTTGTTAAGGGATTGGGTTGCACGCACAACAGTGGAAGATGCAGCGGTGTCACCCGCAGACAATGCTCCTGGACTCTGCTGTACATCCCACAAAGTCGGGTGATTTGCTGCCATGTGCCTCATCATGCTGGTGGTGGTCAGGCTGCTAGTTTTGCTACCCCTGCTGATGCTGGCATGGCAGGTGTTGCAAATGGCCTTTTTCACATTATCTGCAGACACCTTAAAAAACAGCCAGACTCGGGAAGACCTAGCAGTTGTACTGGCAACATCACTCGTGTTGTTGTTCCGGGGAACGGTTACCTGCCTTCTGCCTGCGGACACCACCCAGCTTCTTTCAGCCTGTTGTGATGCTACGCCTAACTCCCCCTCTGCACTGCTGACCTCGCTCTGCATGTCCTCCTGCCAGGTTGGGTCAGTTACTGGATCATCCACCACGTCGTCTTCCACTTCCGCACCCTGGTCCTCCTCCTGACTTTGTGGCAAGCAATTGTGTCTCATCATCGTCCACCTCTTGTTGAGACACGTTCCCACGATTGCCTTCGTGAGACCGTGGCTGCTCAAATATTTGGGCATCGGTACATACGATCTCCTCATGACCCACTTCATCTTGAGCTGGGGAGAGGCCAGAATCTATGAATGAATAAGTGAACAGCTCTTCAGAGTGTCCAAGTGTGGGATCAGTTATGTCCGGGTCCGAGCACTCACCATGGGGGGAGGAAGGAGGATCAGGGTGTGGAATGTGCAGTCCAGTCTCACGTCTACTGACACTTGACCGTGTGGTAGACAGGGTATTTGTGGTGGTGCCAAACTGACTGGAAGCATTATCCGCTATCCAACTAACAACCTGTTGACACTGGTCTTGGTTTAATAGTGGAGTACTGCTGCGTTCACCTAGAAATTGGGACAAGAAAGTCAAGCGAGATGATGTGGGCATTTGTCGTGGCACTATTCGAGCTTGCACACGGGCTCACCCTCTGCCTGCACCACCATCACGTCCAGTTACTTGTCCCTTGCCACTGGACTTGCGCATTTTCAATGTGGTGCTGACTGTATATAGCTAAATTAGCGCAGACAAAAGTAGGTTTTTAGCACGACCCTAAGTTTTGAAATTAAGGCCCTGCAGGTGGACTAGTCAGACACAAACGCTGACTACAATAGCGTGTCTTTTGGCGTATCCTAATTCATGCTGCAACAGACAGTAGCAGCACTTAGATGCAAAATTAGTGCAAACAAGAGTAGGTTTTTATCACGAGGCTTTTGGTGTACCCTAATTAACGCTGCAACCTAAAGTAACAGCACTTAGATGCAAATATAGTGCAGACAAGAGTAGTTTTTTAGCACGAGGCTTTTGGTGTACCCTAATTAACACTGCAACCTACAGTAGCAGCACTTAGATGCAAATTTAGTGCAGACAGAGTAGGTTTTTAGCAGAAGGCTTTTGGTGTACCCTAATTAACGCTGCAACCTTGAGGAGCAGCACTTAGATGCAAAATTAGTGCAGACGAGTAGGTTTTTAGCACGAGGCTTTTAGTGTAGCCAAATTAACGCTACAACCTAAAGTAGCAGCAGTTAGATGCAAATTTAGTGCAAACAAGAGTAGGTTTTTATCACGAGGCCTTTGGTGTACCCTAATTAACGCTGCAACCTAAAGTAACAGCACTTAGATGCAAAATAGTGCAGACAAGAGTAGTTTTTTAGCACGAGGCTTTTGGTGTACCCTTATTAACACTGCAACAGACAGCAGCAGCACTTAGATGCAAAAATAGTGCAAATAAGAGTAGGTTTTTATCACGAGGCTTTTGGTGTACCCTAATTAACGCTACAACCTAAAGTAGCAGCACTTAGATGCAAATTTAGTGCAGACAAGAGTAGGTTTTTAGCACAAGGCTTTTGGTGTACCCTAATTTGAGCTAAAACCTACTACTGCCTATAGTGAGCTAAATAAATCCCTAAAAGCACGGTTTTTGGGATGGATGAGCCTGGAAACCAGCCCCAGATGCGATGCAGGCTGGTATACTGGCACAGCGAAGTTTGGTAGATACCCTGCCTCCCTGCCTGCCTGTATACTGCTCTATTAGTCCTCAGAAGGACTGTTGTGTTAAATAGACTGGCAACCCTCTGCCTACACTAGCTGAAAGGCCACAAATCTGTCCCTCAATCAGCAGCAGCTCTGCCTGCACTGACTGTGTAATGGTGCAGAGTGACGAGCACAGCGCAGTCAGGTCTTATAAAGACCCGATCACGCTGTGCGGCCAGCAATCACTGTAATTCCACAACCATCATGGCTGTGGCATTATAGTGTCTGTCAGCCAATCCCTGCATGCGGGCTGGCTCTGAAAAGAGTGCCAACATGCAGGGAGGTGGACCCCGAGCATAGCAAGAGAATCGCGAGATTACTCGGTACTCGCCGAGTAGCCCGAGTACCGTGATATTCGTGCGAGTACCGAGTAGTGACAAGCATACTCGCTCATCTCTAATTATTAGTCTTTTTCTATAGACCAAAGGGACTTCTAGGGCCCCCCTAGGCTGCAGGTCTCAGGTGCAATCGCAACCCCTGCACCTATTGTAGTTACGCCCCTGCTGCTGCATATGTTAATGAAGCGGGGGCTACCGTTACTAGCCCCCCTGGGTGTCCTCTTTCTTTCCTCTCGCCGCCTCCTGCAGTCTTTATCACGCCCCCATAGGTGTGATATTGAAATTCCAATGCGCGCCCCCAGCCTACCTCGAAGCGCTCTGTAGCGTTCTGGGCATGACGCCATACGCGTCATTTCCAGAACTGCGGGGTCGATACACCTTTTAAGTGTATCATCCGACTTTAAGCTACGCATTGCGCATGCTCTGTGGAGCACATTATGTCAGCTCATCTGTGAGATGAGTTGACGTAATGTGCGCCACAGAGCATGCACAATGCGTAGCTTGAAGTCCGTCGATACAAAAGATGTGTTGTTGCCGCAGTTCCGGCGGAGAAGTAAGTAATCACTCACTGTGATTGACAGATGGAATTCATTTTTTTTTTCCAGTTTACAGTGGATAGTGGGTGAGAATAAATGAAATAAATACATGAATAGAAAGAGCTTCACCAGAAGAAAATTATATCCGTTACAGTTGGATTTTTGACCTGACAGATTTCCTTTAAGGGATTTTTGTACGTAGTAGGGAACTCGGTCTGACCGGTAGCCCTGTCTCACATTCATTTTAGAATTACGGAACTGGGGATTCTCAGTGTATCTCTCATAATCTCCTACTCGTCAGACAGACACTTTATCCATAGCAACTGGGACACAGGTAGTGCACCTGTGCAGGGGCTAGACAGGTGCTTACTGCATTGGCCCTGATGGCAATTGCCGGGCCTCAAACTGAGCATGAGCTGAGGTCCACCCCTTAGGGCCACTTTACACACACCAACTTATCTGTCCAACTTCTGACCAACTTGCTGGTTGCAGTGAAATCATGGACACATTGTTACATTTGTACACAGCCACAAAATGGAGCAATGTGTCCATGATTTCACTGCAACCAGCAAGTTGGTCAGAAGTTGGACAGATAAGTTGGTGTGGGTAAAGTGGCCATTAGAGCAATGGTTAGCGGAGATCAGACTTTATACCAAGTGGAGGCAGATCTAACAGAGATGTAAATAGCAGAGCTAAATGCTTCCAGACTTGAATATCTGAGCATATTTTATTGAATGTTATGTCTCTAATACATGTCTCTACCTTGGCTGCAGCTGCTGGAAGAGTCCAAGGAAGCTCCAAAAGGTAAAGGGCATCTCCTCCACCTACGCCCCCTATTCCACATAGAATAAGGTGCAAGCTGACCAGTGTTGAATGGATCACATTTGCTTTTTTTTTTCTTCTAAGGAATGCTTTGTGAAAGCAGCACATGACTCTTAAGGTACCGTCAGACGTTTCAACATCGCCGGCAACTGACGGGAGCACGCTTGTTTTTGGCCGCTGGCCAAGATCGCTGTGCTCCTGTCAGACGGAGAGACATCGCCGGCAACACAACAGCGATGTTGAAAGCAAACTATTGCTGACAGGGTTAAATTCAACCCTGGCAGCGATCCTTAACATGGCAGTCAATGGGGGAGGTTGCTTGCAACATCGCTGTTGCAGTGTCACACAGGGCGATTCAGGCAAGTCGCCTGAGCAACATCGCCAGGTTTCAGGAC
Organism: Allobates femoralis; assembly: GCA_033576535.1. NCBI lineage: Eukaryota > Metazoa > Chordata > Amphibia > Anura > Aromobatidae > Allobates > Allobates femoralis. The sequence continues at coordinate 341,786,954 of JARQOC010000005.1, read as the reverse complement.
ATTGTCCTGAAGCCTGGCGATGTTGCTGAAGCAACTATCGCCGTTGAAATTACCCTGTTACATGGGGCAACTCACCAGTGATGTCGCCGCAATTAGGCCACGCCCCTGAGTTGCCTTTAACTCCAGAGTCTCTCAGGCTCCACTAGACAGTCTGATTACCTCAGTGTTACAGCTGACCTAGATAAACCCCAACTTCACAGCATCTGATTCAGTTTAAAATGGCCATGCTACTGCCCGCTACAACAATCTCCTCCTGACCGGGCGAGAGGTGGGATGTGAGGATACTGGCAGCCGCCCGACAATAACCAAAACAATGGTGGCGCACATGGCACCGAGAGGGAGTCGGTGCACCACAATGGAACTATGGTGCTGCACACACAGCGTCAACCTGACCAGAAAAATAGCTCATTGCCAGCAGCCAGTCAAAGCTGCACTGCAGCCCGGAATCACAACCACAGAGCAGGTAAAGAAGGGTCGGGAGGAGGGAAAAAAACATCCCGCATATGGCAAGGGACAAAGTAAAAACTAGTGATCTCAGGGAGGCCCCCCTTTATGCGAGATGGAGGCAGGGAATAGGGACCTGCAAAGCTTGGTTACCCATATTGTGCTGCTGTGAATAGAGTGCCCCTGTCAAAAATTCTATGTTGGAAGATCTACTCAACCACTCCATAGAATATTTATTTTTATACAGTATATCTATAATTTTTTATTTAGTTGTTTCAAGACCATATAATTCAATAGACATAAACCAATGTAATGAATGATATTAATGCAGTGTGGCGACCCGCAACGAGTGCGTCACAGGAGGGTATTGCAGCCAAGACAGCAGCAATATTCTCTGACTAAGCAATGACACAGTTAACTCAGAGATTCATACCCTGCATGCATCACCAGCATAGAGGGCCAATAAGGTCCTGGTGGGCGGAGTGTAGTGGTAGTGTGTTGAAGAGAACTCTCTGAAACAACGTAGGAGAAGCGAGCAAAAAGAACAAGCTCTGCAACTTAGGAGAGGGGGCCTGCACAGTCCCGTGCAGCCCCCTGGCCGTCACCCCGGTTGGGCGCCATTACTCCCGGTGCCTTAACAACCGATCTACGGGCATCTACATGCGGGTTCAAAAACATCCCGTGTCCATCTACAGCCGGTCTACTGGTACCGAAGCTAGTAGTTGTTCAGCACTGCTACGCGAACCAGGAGTGGAAGGATCGCTTTACAGGAGCACCCCACCACCGCCGCACACACAGAGTCGTCTAGCCAGCGGAGTACCCACCAAAAAGACCCAAGGCTCCCCACAAATCCAGCCAGAATTCCCCGGTAGGGCAATTGAAGCAGCCTCCTTGTACCCGACCTGGCATTCCATGGCGGCCTCGGCAACACAAGTTAGTTAGAATGGAGGAACACCGCGGATCTCTGAGAAACACTGGTCATTGCTAAGTCCACCCGGTCCGTTACCTGAGAACTGTATGCCATGTATCACCTGCTGCTTACAGTAAAGTACCCGTTACAGAGACTTCCAGTGTCCGTGCTTTCTTAAGAACTGTCTATCTCCGCACACTAAGGTGACCGCAGCTGCCTCAGAACATCTTGTGCAGCTCCTGGCTCCGGGGATCACCGCTCAGCATGTGGGGAGCGTTCCATCTTGCTGCATTCCATCCCCCGGAGGCCCAAACAGCGTCGGTGGACATCACCGGAATACTCATAGGTGGCATCACGAAACAATTAACCCCTTAATCTGTTCAACCAAGGACGTCTTTATTGAATCTGGACCACCGGGCCACACTACCGGCAGGCGCGGTTCCCGTGACAAGGAGGAAGAAGAGAAACGCCTGTCCCTCGGAGTCCCGCCACGGTGAGTCTGAAATACATAGAAATCCAGACATATATTTAAAGGAAACCTGACAGTTCGTTTATGCCACCCAAGCTATCAGTATCTGTACCTTCATAATCCTTTCCTATCAGCCCTGTCAAAGCCAATAGTGTAGTGTTAATGTAAAAAGAAAAGCTTTTATAATAGATTTTTTTCTTGTAAATTAGCACACAGACTTGTCCGTAGGGCGTTCGTGCAGTAGCTATGTCTGCCTTTTTTCTGTGGTTATCACACCCCCTGTGGACATGATAATCTAATTTCCATGCGCTGTATTCCCCTCAATCTCGCTCTCATCCGGAACTGTTTCCGATCCTGTGCAGTGTGGGTGCGTAGTGAATGTACTTTGTTCTGGCTTCATGACGATGCTATGAGGGATACTTCTGTCTTAACTTAATTATAACCCCCCCCCTCCTTCCTTGTAACGCAAACCCATAAATAAAAGACATAACTACATATGTTGGACGAATGGCCATAGCTTTATTTTAACTAGTATATATATATATCTTTACGCGGCTCCCCATGCCGCCCCCTTTTAATACAACCATAACAACTATGACCGATATATATATATACATAACACAACCATAACCTAAAGCCGATAGGTCCGTCCCAGAAGCAACCATTATTTTATCCCCTGGCCGTATCCTCAAACCAGCCCAGGGGACCACCTCGGCCGTGACCAACCGACCCAAGGTGTGAGGTATCAACGTTCCATCGTTAAATACCCCTTCCCCGAACCTGCAGGACCTACACCCACAAGTTCCCAAATTCCTTTATGAAGCCACTACCATGAATTACTTCGTACCACCACGAAATATTGGTACTCCCAGCCTCTGGAATCGGACCTATCCCCCCGCTTTGACAAACATAATAATATAAATTTCTTTTTTTTTTTTTTTTTTTTTTTTAAACACAACATATAGGGTGGGTGGGCGGGACACCAAGATCTGGCACTGTCCAGCAAAGAGGAGGTACCAAAACCCTGCCCCCTCTATATATCCTCTCACAGCCCGTCCCCCCCCCCCAATCCCACTGTTCCCCTTTGCAACCAATGCCTTAAGCCCAGCCTTGTTCCATTGTTCCCTGTCATTCTACACCTATTAACCCCTTCGTACCTCCAGTCCCTTCCAGCTCGTCATGGGCTTATTCGCCCTTATAGGGCTCTTTGGCCTTTCTTGACGATGCTATGAGGGATACTCCTGTCTTAACTTAATTATAACCTCCCCCCTCCTTCCTTGTAACGCAAACCCATAAATAAAAGGTATAACTAGATATGTTGGCGAATGGCCACAGCTTTATTTTAACAAGTATATATATGTCTTTACGCGGCTCCCCGTACCGCCCCCTTTTAATTCAACCATAACAACTATAACCGATATATATATATATATACATAACACAACCATAACCTAAAACCGATAGGTCCGTCCCAGAAGCAACCATTATTTTATCCTCTGGCCGTATCCTCAAACCAGCCCAGGGGACCTCCTCGGCCGTAACCAACCGACCCAAGGTGTGAGGTATCAACGTTCCATCGTTAAATACCCCTTCCCCGAACCTGCAGGACCTACACCCACAAGTTCCCAAATTCCTTTACGAAGCCACTACCATGAATTACTTCGTACCACCACGAAATATTGGTACTCCCAGCCTCTGGAATCGGACCTATCCCCCCGCTTTGACAAACATAATAATATAAATTTCTTTTTTTTTTTTTTTTTTTTTTTTTTTAAACACAACATATAGGGTGGGTGGGCGGGACACCAAGATCTGGCACTGTCCAGCAAAGAGGAGGTACCAAAACCCTGCCCCTCTATATATCCTCTCACAGCCCGTCCCCCCCCCAATCCTTTTCCTCCAATCCCACTGTTCCCCTTTGCAACCAATGCCTTAAGCTCAGCCTTGTTCCATTGTTCCCTGTCATTCTACACCTATTAACCCCTTCGGACCTCCAGTCCCCTTCCAGCTCGTCATGGGCTTATTCGCCCTTATAGGGCTCTTTGGCCTTTCTTGACGATGCTATGAGGGATACTTCTGTCTTAACTTAATTATAACCTCCCCCCCTCCTTCCTTGTAACGCAAACCCATAAATAAAAGGTATAACTAGATATGTTGGCGAATGGCCACAGCTTTATTTTAACAAGTATATATATGTCTTTACGCGGCTCCCCATACCGCCCCCTTTTAATTCAACCATAACAACTATAACCGATATATATATATATATATATATACATAACACAACCATAACCTAAAACCGATAGGTCCATCCCAGAAGCAACCATTATTTTATCCTCTGGCCGTATCCTCAAACCAGCCCAGGGGACCTCCTCGGCCGTAACCAACCGACCCAAGGTGTGAGGTATCAACGTTCCATCGTTAAATACCCCTTCCCCGAACCTGCAGGACTTACACCCACAAGTTCCCAAATTCTTTTACGAAGCCACTACCATGAATGACTTCGTAACACCACGAAATATTGGTACTCCCAGCCTCTGGAATCGGACCTATTCCCCTGCCACAGACCGGCCACATGACCCCTTATGTGGCCCGGACGCTCCACACCCCCATGGCCTGCTCCAAACCATCCCGCAGACCCAGCATCCACAAATCTAAACCAATGTCAGTAAGATGTACACCATCTTGCCGTAAATATAGATCAACGGATTCTTCCAACTCTCTGTGCCGTACCACCAAACCTCCATTTCTGGCAACAAACCGACCAATCGTCCTATTCAACTTAATGTGTGCCCTATTAATCCGATCGACCGACCTGGCAAAACGCCAACATCGTCCGAGCCACTATGTCGGACCACACTATAATTAGACCCGGGAACTCTCTCCACAACCGCAATAAATCCAACTTAATCTCCCTCGTCAGGTCTCTGGCCTTCCGCACCCCTAAATCGTTGCCTCCCACATGCAAGACCACATGCAAGACAAGGATGTTGGGGTCCTGATCAACCCTGGCATAATAATGGACTTCCGGGAGCACTCTACCCCACGTCATCCCACGTATTCCAATCCACTTCACCCGCGCATCCTCTCTTGCCATTCCAAGCTGTCTGGCCTCCTGCTGTGCGTCCGCACGTATCGCTCCCCAATAAACGTAGGAGTGCCCGAGGATCCAGACCAAACACGCACCTACAAAATAAACACCATTAACGAAACATCCACCAATCTGACATACAATAGTTAACTCCCCCATTAAAACAACAACTACTTCCCCCCCCGCACGGTCAGTGTGTATTTCACGTCAATAAATGTGGCTGCACATAAAGTCGAAAACGAGAGGATTCCCATCTCCCAATCTGACGGATCAGTTCGTCACTCAAACCTCATGAAGAAGCCTCTGTTGCCTCCCCTATCCAAAAGGAATGCGACCCATACTCACTTGGCAACTCTCCCACCCGTGCCAAGCAAAGCCTTAACACTGATACAAACTGAAATTTAGACAACGAAGACCCATCCTCATGTCGTAAGAAGGACCCTGGGTATCCTCCGCGCAGCCTCACAAAACCTGACACCTGCAAAACTGGACACAACTGATGGCCCGGTATACCATACATCACCACCAATCGTCCTCGACCCAACTGATCCCTTTTGGACCGAGGCAACGTACACTGCACCGGATCCTCTGTAATCACCACATCCCCGAACAAAAGACCTTCCAACACCTGCTTCGCAGGACTAACCAATTCGCTAATGCAAAACGCCCAAAAAACGCCAACACAAATGCAACCGTAAACAAGTTCTGTTCATACCGGGAGGAACACACCTCCCCCAAACTGTGCACCAACTGTTCCAGCAATTGAAATGAAATCGGCCTCCTGGTGTCGCGGGCCCTCGCCCCCTTTCTAAAACCTTTCATGGCCTGCCGAACCAAAAAATCCTTCGTGGCATCCTCGACCCCCTGCAACTTGAACCAAAATGCTAAAGCAGACAACCTGTGTCCCATCGCTGACACTGACCGACCTGCTGTGAAATCTCCGCTGACAAACGACAACACCCCAAAAACTCTTCCTTCGTGGCCCGGCCCAAATAATCCGCCTTGTTCCAAGTCCTCCCATTCCTGCCAAACCGACTGATATCGGCACCAAGTAGCCTCGGTCACCGATCTCCTGATCCCTTCATAGGCTAAACAGATACCGGATCCCACAACCAATCGGGACACTGTTCTCCCTCCTCGTCTGCTCCTGGCACCAGGCTCCGGAACCTGCAAAACTGAAAACAGGAAAGCGCATCAGCTACCTCATTTTCCACGCCCGGCACATGCTTCGCCACCAGGCAGATGTTAAAATCTAAACATAGCTATTTCTGTGCTATTATGTTCTATTCTCATATATAGTTATGTAGTTCTGACCGCACACCGCTGCTACGGTAAACATTGGTTCTATGGAGCCCCGCATAGCAGCGCTATGTGCTGCTAAGGTAAATATCAGGTTGCTAAGGGGTTAGTGGTCCAGAAATGACATGTTCAGCGTCATTACCACAGGAAGGCTGCATAGCAAAGTGGAGGGAGCCAGGCTGGGGGCGCAAAATTTAATTTCAAGATCACGCCCATGGGGGTGTGATAAGCGATCATTCAGGCTGCAAAATATGCCCAGGGGGACTATTGCATATAGCTTCATTATCATCCTAATTAGTAAGTATAAAAATGTTTTTTAGCAGATTGAAAGCAAGCATTCAGCAGAGAGAGGGATAGTTATAATGGTAATAGGAAGGTGCAGGGACATGTATTCATAGGTTAGGTGGCTTTTCGGAGGTGACAGGTTCCCTTTAACTACATAGGCAAAATGGGGTGATATTCATCATAGCCTGCTCAAACCACACACACACTGTAGTGTACAACGTTTTTAAGCTATATAATTTCATTGCAGATCACGTCAAGTGGTTTAGAACTGGTGGAAACTGTAGTGCATATAAAACTCATTTCGTATGACACTAAGATTTGAAATGTAAAAGCTTTGATATTTTTATATTGAACATAAAATAACTATTATAAGACTTCTGGGTCTGAGGAGGCTTGAACAACTCTACCTGGCAGCAGAGGTCAGAGCCCTAATTAAAGAAACAATAACACCCCTGCTTGACGTAGACTGACCCCAATGAACCCTGCACCATACTTGGAAATGCAGCTTACTCTACTGAAAAATGCGACCCTAAGTTCACCAAGGACTGTGGAGAGTCCCTGTCATTCCCTACTGTGATCTTTGGGTCCAGTTTTTCAGTAGAGTGAGCTGCACTTCCACGTTTGAAGAAAGTTATGCAGTTAATCCAGCGACTATGGGCAGTAGAATTTTTTAATATGTCAAGTTTATGATATGCATATTAAAATACAGTGCAACATGTTGCAGCCACAGGGCTAAGCTTAGGCCACCCTGTGGCTGCAATATGCTGCACTGTATTGTAATATGCACATAATAATCTGGACGTTTTAAAAAAAAAAAATCTCTACTGCCCCTCTACTGCCCATAGTCACTGGATTAACTGCATAACTTTCTTCATTGTCTTCAATTGCCTGGAGCCTGAGGCAAATCCGTGTGCTGGGGGAGAATCAAGGATCCAAGAGTACAATATAGAAGGGGTGAGCTGAATTATACTATTTCTCTATACACTTCCAAGCATAGTACAGGTCTCATTAGGGCCAGTCTACATCGAGAGGGGGCACCATTGTTTATTTGTGGCGCCCCGCAACGAGTGCGTCACAGGAGGGTATTGCAGCCAAAACAGCAGCAATATTCTCTGACTCAGCAGTCACACAGTTAACTCAGAGATCCATACCCTACATGCATCACCTAGCATAAAGGGCCAATAAGGTCCTGGTGGGCGGAGTGTAGTGGTAGAGTGTGAGGAGAAGTCGTAACAGCAACGTAGGAGAAGGAAGCAAGTTCTCCAGCTCTGCAACCTAGGAGAGGGGGTTGCACAGTTCCGTGCGGCCCCCTGGCCAATTCCCCTGGCCATCACCCCGGTTGAGCGCCATTATTCCTGGTGCCCTAACAACCGATCATCGGGCATCAACATGCGGGTCCAAAATCATCCCGTGCCCATCTACAGCCGGTTTGCTGATACCGAAGCTAGCGGTAGTTCAGCACTGCTATGCGAACCAGAGGAGTGGAGGGATCGCTTTACAGGAGCACCCCACCACCGCCACACACAGTCGTCTAGCCAGCGGTGTACCCACCAAAAGGACCCAAGGCTCCCCAAAGTATCAGGAACGTATACCCCGGATAGGGCATTCAAGCAGCCTCCTTGTACCCGATCTGGCATTCCTGGGCGACAACGGCAACACACTTATTTAGAATGGAGGAACACCGCGGATCTCTGAGAATCACTGGTCATTGCTGAGTCCACCCGGTCCACTACCCGTAACTGTATACCATGTACTGCCTGCTGGTTACAGTAAAGAACCCATTACAGAGACTTACAGTGTCCGTGCCTTCTTATGAACTGCTTATCCGCATACTAAGAACATCTTGTGCAGCTTCTGGCTCCGGGGATCACCGCTCAGCCTGTGGGGAGCGTTCCATCCTGCTGCATTCCATCCCCCAGAGGCACCGCAGCGCCGGTACAGTTACCGGAACCCTCATAGGTGGCGTCACGAAACAAATTAACCCCTAATCTGTTCAACCTATGACGTCTCTCTTTTTGATCTGTACCACCGGGCCCCACTAACGGCAGGCGCTGTGCATCCGTGACAAGAAGGAGGAAGAAGACGCCTTTCAACCGTAGTCCCGGCCACGGTGAGTCAGAAAATGGCGTCACGAACAGGATACGAGCAGGCCCGTTCCCTAACGGGTATGATGTGCTTAAAAGACTTTATTTCAGCAAATTGGACTTTATTCGTCCCAAAAAGAACTTTTCCCCGCCTTTTCACCGTTGGGCCAAGATGGCGTCCAAGATGGCGATGCCCGCCATGAGGATCACCACGTGCAAGCCCAGGGGTGAGCCACCGCCCCGCTTCGTGGGAGGGCCAAAGGCAAAGGCGCCAAAATCATTGTCCGCCCTGATTGCTCGAAACAACCATGAGGGCGGACCAAAGACTTTTTCCCACCAATTGGACTACAAAAGCCCCCAAGGAAGTGGGAGTGTGAGAGACTCTTCTTCACCAGCTCTCAGACAGAACGGTTACCGGTTGAAACGGGTGTGGTTCCCTCTACAGCGATGGCCAGCTTGAGACTCCAAGACCTTATGCAACAGGTGGAAGCCGAGGCCAGAGCAGCCATAGGCCATCCCGGTCCGGGTCCTGTCCTTACCATCGGCGGCAGCCCCGACTTTTGGCAGGAGGCCCTGCAAGACCTCAGAATGTGGCTAATGGAAACGGTTGAGTGGACAATCCGCAGTTGGAGCGCGAGCCTGGGCAGCCAACTACATCGTGCGATGCAGCAGAGCCGCTCAGGTGCAACCACTCCAGGACCGGATGATATCTCCAGTTTCACCGCCTCACCACCGTCCACCACCTGCCCTGCGTCTTCACCGGAGCCCATAGACTGTATCCTTCCATTGAGGACCACAATCTATCCCGTTCAAGCGACTGAAGCCGCTGCCGAGCCGGTTCCAGAGCCGGAGCCTTCAACCAGCTACCCTGAAGAAGCCGATACTCACCTGGTTCCTACTTCGGAACCCACAGCCAGTTTCTATACTATTCCAGAGACTGACACCTGTTTCCCTCAAGAACCGGAGGCCTCCTCTGCAAATCCAGAGGTCTACCTAGTCACCGGGATGGAAATACCACTGCCAACAGTAACAGATGAAGAGGCCGGTAGCCTGGAAGCCCTGAAGGACGACCCTGTGGAAGGATCCGCAGCACCACCGCCCCGTTGTCCAGAAGTTCCCGTTCCAGCATCTCCAACAACTGAGCAGCCCGATGTGATCGTCGAGGGAGAGGAGGATGACGACGACGACGAGACCCGCAGCATTGCTGAGGACCTCTACACAGGTTTCGCTTGGGGAGACATCGAGGCCGAGCAGCCAGCTCGGATTCACTGGTCGGGTGCAGCTGCAACTCCTTTCCCTGTGCCGTTTAACCGGGTTCCCATTCAGACGTTCCCGCCAAGCACAAGCTTCTCAGCAACCAACACGTCACAGCTACATCCACACCCTATGCCACCCGGACGAAGATATACTTCTGCGCCGCAGAGAGGACTGGCGAGCCCGTGTACGCGCCAACATGGAGGCCCGTGCCACGGCTTGTCGCCAACCCCCGTTGCCTGCGGAGTTCCGCAAGGAAGGTAGAGTTATCACCTTCAATTTATCTACCAGGTGGGGGTTTGCGAGGGAGGAGGGTGTGTGTGGAGAAGTGTTTGTAGGGGCGTCGAGAAGTAGAGTCCCATTTACCCCGAGGACATCCCGATCGTGACTTGTACAGAGGGGACATAATAACTTATGAACGCCACGCTTGTCATGATGGCTGGCTTGCCATACGGGTACGCCATAGTTCCCCGCGTAAATGACTCTTTTGCTTGAACTTCATCAGTGACTCTGTTCCTGTTTAATCACTGACTGAGTAACCTGGCAGTTACAGCCTGGACTCTTAATAAGGACAGCCGACCGCCCGCCGGGTCCGCGCAAAGTGTTAACCTGTTTATTTGACTTGAAACGTACTAAGTAAAATGCACTTGTTATTAATAAAAGTGTAACTTTTATGCCTGTTATAAAATACTAGCTGTGAGCCCGATTCTACAGAATCGGGAGTCTAGAATCTGTATATAATTTTTTTAAGAGTTTTAAATAATAAGATATATGACTAAGTAGCCGATGTAGGCAGAACTGTGAGGGTAGCAATATAGTGGAGGTGTAGAAAGAGTTAATGTCCGACTAACAGGACTATAACAGAGTAGGAACTTATAATGATATCAAAAATGTTATTGAAGGCGTTAATGTCCCACAGGCACTCCCACAACAGACTCAGCGCTGTAAATTATATCCAAAATGGTGTTCAAGGGGTTAATGTAGCAGTGGCAGTAGTTATAAACACTACCAAATATGCATTAATGCTGAACTGGTATATAATGGGTTAATTTCACAGTGTCATTACAACTATACACTGTGTAATAGAAATAACAACAATAATGGAATATAAGGGTTTAATGTTCCTACTGGCAGTAGTAATAGAGACTACAAAGTATGGAGTTAAGGCAGAAATGGTATATAAGGGATTAATTTTGCAGTGGCAGTACAACTGGAGGACTTTGAGTTTCAAATTTACCGCTGTAAGTGAGGCGCTATGCTCATTGGTCGCTGTGTGCTGGCGCCGACCAATGACATAGCGCCTCTACAGCGTAAATTGAATTTGCCCGACCATGAGCATGCGCTCACTTCCCATTGAGATATAATGGAGGACTTTGAGTTTCAAATTTACCGCTGTAAGTGAGGTGCTATGCTGATTGGTCGCTGTGTGCTGCGCCGACCAATGAGCATAGCGCCTCACTTCCCATTGAGATACATAGCGGTCTTTAGAGCTATGCATGGCCGGGCCCTTGGTTCTATTTTCGGCCACGGCGCTCGGCTCTCGTCGGTCGTCGCGGGGCGGGAGACTTGCAACGGCTCGCAATGCCCGCTGCGCGGGCAATGCTTCGTGGGTCGCGTGGCTGCTGAGCAGCCACGTCCACAACGATGGAAGTAGCGCCGAAATTTACGGAAGTGCGTTAGGGGAATTATATATTAGATAAATTCTCTCTGTAATGTTGGGTAGCGCGACACTTGGGGACAAGTGTATTTCACCAAGGGGAGTGTGGCGCCCTGCAACGAGTGCGTCACAGGAGGGTATTGCAGCCAAAACTGCAGCAGCAATATTCTCTGACTCAGCAGTCACACGGTTAACTCAGAGATCCATACCCTACATGCATCACCTAGCATAGAGGGCCAATCAGGTCCTGGTGGGCGGAGTGTAGTGGTAGTGTGTAAAGGAAGTTTAGTACAATTAGAAAAGAAAAAAAGAACTCTCTGAGCAACGTAGGAGAAGGAGCAAAAAGAGCAAGCTCTGCAACCTAGGAGAGGGGGTTGCACAGTTCCGTGCGGCCCCTTGGCCACCTTCCCTGGCCGTCTCCCTACCATCACCCCGGTTGAGCACCATCACTCTCGGTGCCTAATCAACTGAACTACGGGCGTCAACATGCGGGTCCAAAATCATCCCATGCCCATCTACAGCCGGTTTGCTGGTACCGAAGCTAGCAGTAGTTCAGCTCTGCTATGCGAACCAGAAGAGTGGAGGGACCGCTTTACAGGAGCACCCCACACCGCCATACACAGTCATCTAGCCAGCGGTGTACCCACCAAAGGACCCAAGGCTCCCAAAGCATCCGGAACATATACCCCGGATAGGGCATTCAAGCAGCCTCCTTGTACCCGATCTGGCATTCCTGGGCGACAACAGGCAACCTAAATAGTTAGAATGGAGGAACACCGCGGATCTCTGAACATACTGGTCATTGCTGAGTCCACCCGGTCCACTACCCATAACTGTATACCATGCACTGCCTGCTGGTTACAATAAAGAACCCTTTACAGAGACTTACAGTGTCCGTGCCTTCTTATGAACTGTTTATCCGCATGCTAAGGTAACCGCAGCTGCCTCAGAACATCTTGTGCAGCTTCTGGCTCCGGGGATTACCGCTCAGCCTGTGGGGAGCGTTCCACCTTGCTGCATTCCATCCCCCGGAGGCCCCGCAGCGCCGGTATAGTTACCGGAACTCTCATAGGTGGCGTCACAAAACAAATTAACCCCTTAATCTGTTCTACCAAGACGTCTCATCACTTTTGATCTGTACCACCGGGCCCCACTACCGGCAGGCGCGGTCCATCCGTGACAAGAAGGAGGAAGAGAACGCCTTTCAACCGGAGTCCCGGCCACGGTGAGTCAAACACATAAAAGCATTACTTTCTCAAAAGTATAAAAACATTGTTCTCCTTTTAAAAGTGCAAAAGTTTCAAATTTTCAAAAAGACGTTCAAAATTCAAAAAAAAGTCAAAAAACAGTTCAAAGTTCAAAGTCTCATGCACCACCTCTCGTGCAAAACTGGTCTTAAAACCAAAGGGGAGCACACTAGCTGCTCAACTATTTACAAGGGAAAATTCATACCAGCTCACTGTTTGTGGTAGCAAATGTCAATAAACATATAAGACAAACAAGGGAAAGCTAACATTCACTCAGGATTGGGATGGGGACAGCAAGGACTACACCTCATTCATTCTTACAAGTCTTCTTTTCTTTAGAATGCAGAACCCGGGTCTTTACTCCTTCTTTTCTTCTTGCTTTACCTTCCATGGGAGTATCTGTGGTTCTCTCCTCCTTGGGAATAGCTCAAGGTCTTGCAGCGCTTGGATTAACAAGTAACTATCCGGAGTCTGTGTAGCTGCGTCAGCTGTAGATCTCACTGGAACAGTCTCTATATTGATTGTAGGACCCATGTCAGCAATTGGGTCCGGCGGCACTAATAGATCAGGGTGGACTATGGGGTCGGGATCCTCGAAAGCGGGGATATCATCTTCTTCTTCCGTTGCGGTTAAACAGATCCTCTGTACTCTAATGCCTTAGGGGCCTCTTGCTCCTTGCACTATGATATAGGAGACCCACTCTCCAACCTGCACTTCCCTGTCCGGGTGTTTTTCTGGAAGGTGCGCTTCCACATCACGGCGGTTAATGAAAATGTCATAGTCTGCTCCGGGCTCTCGAGCAAAGGCATAACCCTCCGCAGGTTTAATTTTGACAATTCTGCCTTCGTGCCTCTGGGATCTGTTAAGGCTTACATCTCGTCTGGCAACAGTTTTTAAATATTGCGTGCGCGCGATCATTTCCCGCTTCTTTTCTAGTCTTTCTAATTCTTCTTTTTCCCATCTCCTGCTACATCTCCTCAGGCACTCATCTCTTGTGACTATCTCTGCAGAGCCTACAGGGCCGCCGGGATCTCCTAAGAAGCCCATCATGTCATCATTGGTCTCGTCTCGCTCCCACCAGCAGCGGAGCTGCTCCCCTCTCACCTCTATTGTCACAGGTGCCGGGATAAGGGGCTGCAGTAACGGCAGATATCCCTCCGGTAAGGCTCCTAGTGGGTCGGCTTCTCGCATTGCAGGGTGCGGTGCAGCTCTCGGTATAGACAGGTCCACCAGGGTTGCGGTGCGGCATCCTTCTTCGCTCTCCACGCGATCACGGGTATCATCAACCCAGCCGGGTTGTATAGACAAAGTCTGATAGGTTTGCTGGTAATCAATATCGATTTTAATCCGGGTCCGATGCTCTTGGACACGGGTCGTCTGCTGGGGCAGCAGTCGCAGCACACCTCGCCGGGTGTCTTGGATCTGTGGACGCTCTCTGCCGCCTTCTGCCATTCTATCACGATCACAAAAGTTCTTTCCCTGGCCGGGTTCCTCCACCGGTTCGCTTTGTGGGCCCTCCGGGATCACTTGTGGTCTTTCGTGTGCAGCGTTCTTCTCCGCGTCCTCTAATTCCGTCCGTGTGTCTCGCAATGGCGACTGCTTCGTTTCTGGTTGCTCATCCAGCCGTTTCCGGATGACGATTTCCGTTTCTTCTCCCACCAGCTTCTCATTGGTAGGTGGGTCTAGGGGCGGAGGCTCTTCTTTTAGAGTGATGGCTGGCTCTCCCGGAGTTAAGGGGAGCCAGGGCGGGTCCTTTTCTTCGCGCCTTGGACCGGGCCAGCCCACGATGGGGGGTTTGGGCACGTCTCCTCTGCACATGGCGTTAGTCTTCCCTGGCCGCCATTAAGGTCAGATTTTGGCGGGAAAGTCCAGAACACGTTCCTTTAGGCGCACGAGGTCCAATTCTTTTGGACCAGGTAGATCCTGTTCGTGACGCCAGGTTGTTGAGCCCACTGGGACGGGGTACTCGGTACCGGATCGGGTCTGCTACTGGGGAAGTCACTGGTGGTCCTGGTCCGGACCGTGTCCCGGGCCCTGGCAATAATAAGGGGATATTTACAGGGGAAATATCAGTCGTGACGCCACCCACTGTGTGCAGCCAGTAGTGGGGCCGCTGCTGCTGCAGAACCTCCGGGGATGATGTAATGGCAGCGTAGATGGAATAGTACCTGTGGGCAGAACTGTGTTCCCCGGGGCAGTGATGATTAAAGTCTATAGTGTAGTGTGCAGGCCTGGTGCTGAGTGCAGTACACTTAGTGTCCAGATGCTGCAGGAGTCCTCCTTCAGCGATGGAGCCTGCACGCTGTGGCTCTCCAGGTGTAGGTGTGGAGCCCCAAGGGACGTGGGGTACTCGGTACCGGACCGGTCTGCTGCTGGGGATGTCACTGGTGGCCTGGTCCGGACCGTGTCCCTGGCTCAGCACAATAAAAGGGGAATATTTACAAGGGATATTGTCACGGGTGACGCCACCCCACTTGGTGCGGCCAGTGATGGGGGCCGCCGCTGCTGCAGAACCTCCGGGGGTGATGGAATGGCAGCGGGGATGGTATAGTTCCAGTGGGGGGAACTGTATCCCCCGGGGCAGTAAAGGGTTAAAGTCTATTGGGGTTGTAGATGGTGGGGAAGAGTTGGAGGACACACACACTTACGTTTAGTAGACACTGCAATTTCCTCTTCTTCTCCCTGATGCTGCAGAGCTGACAGGCTGGATCTGCAGGGAGGAATTGTCTCTGTGCTGAATCTGGAGCAAAGGTCGCAATCACTACACAGACTCCAAAGTTGTTTTCCAAAGCTTTACTGCTGATATTATTGCAGATTATAGTCCACGGAGTCTGTAATGGAGCTGGGCTCTCTCCCCACCCTGTCCGGGTCGTTGGCTTCCTTATGCTGCACTGTGTGTGTGTCCTGAGCTGCTGCTTCAAGCTAAGCTGCTGGGATTCCTCACGTCTCTCTCTGTATGCTGCTGGTACCACTTGGCTAGGCAACTTGGGTCCTCTATGCTGCACTGACCCCTCCGTGTTGCTTCACTCTGGTACTAGGGGGTATCTAGAGATCCCGCTGTTCCTGGATTCGCCGTGCTGTGGGTGCCAGACACAGTACCGGATCCGGTGTCCGTCTCTCTCTGTGCGTACTTCTGGGGCAAGTGATGGTGTCACTCCAGCTCCCAGATGTGTTCCTCTGTCTTTCGTTCTCCTGTCCCTCTGACCCTTTACTAGGTCTGCACTGAGCTAACTCTGCTCTGTGTCCTTTCCTCAGCCCTGCTTCGAGCTGAACTCAACTCTCCCTCATGGACAAGAGTATATATGGAAGCAGGAGGTGCTCCCTCTATTGCCCAGAGGTGGTAGTGTTTGTCAGTGTGTAGTGGGGGAGAGAACCCATGTGATGTTATTGTGGCACATTAACCCATGGGGTGCCACATAGGTCTGATGCAAACCTGTATGGAAGGAGTTGTGTTCAGGCAGAGAGATGCAAGGAGTCGTGTTCAGGGTTCACCGTGTTTACTTCTCAAGTCCTCAAGTTCAGTTTACAGTTCAGTACAGTTCTTACAGCTCAGTTCAGTTACACGGGCACACTCTCCCCTCCGGGTTCCCTTTACTATCTGCAGCCAGGTCTTTCTTACTGTGACCCCTCACTCTGTCTCTGTGTCCTTCTCAGGCTGTTGACTCTCTCTAGGTTCACTTAGTTGTGTGTGACTCCGGACAGTATGGCGGTGGCTCGGATTCCTGTGAGCCCTCCGGGTTGCCACTGAGCTGCCTGTACTTTGGGGTAGGGACCCTAACGTGTAGTTGTGGTCCCCTGTCGGTTGTCTGGTGATGCCGGGTGAAGGTACGGTCCCCTCTAGAGCCAACACTCTACTTCAGCCTGGCCTCCAGCAGTCCTCCTGTGTGAGGCTCTACCAGGCTCTCTCTACTGTGTCTTCAAGTATCATAGGAGGGCTACTCCGCCTGCAGTCTGTCGTCTCGGCTTTAGTTCTAGGGCCTGGTATCACCGTCCCTCTCTTCCCTCACACTCCCGGGGTGCTGGCTTCGGACGTACTTTCTCTCTGCGGTTCACACTGGCTCTGTTCAGATTCTGCGCTCCTATACCCCACTTTGCCGGGACGTGTGATTCAGTCTTTACTGCTCAGCCTACCTCGGCCTACTGACTCCTTCCTGCTCCCCCTTCACTATTTCTACCTTCTGTCACCTGACCACGTGTGTGCCCACCCACTGCTCTAAATCCACCACCCCTCGCCTGCCTAGAGTCCCCAGGCTCCTGGCTGGATGCTGCCATCTACTGTACGTGGGTTGTGTGGGCAGTGAGGGTGTTGGTGTTCAACTGTCGTCCTACCTGCCTGGCTGCAGTTCCCTCTGTGGCCTCCTGGACGCAGGGGCGCCACACTTCCTTCTGGGATGGGTCTCCTGCTATCATAGTTCTCCAAGAGATCTTGCGGCAATGGCAATGGCATCATTGTCAGGCGTATATTGTTCCTTCATCATCAGGGCCTCTGAGATCTGCATACATTGTTGTCACTGTCTCCTTCATGGTGTGAGACATCATCTTCTTGATGCAAAGTATTACACAGCATGAAATTAGAGCCACTATGAATAGAACACAAAGGATTATTATACCTAGTTTGATAAGTGCTCTCTGCCATCCATCCCACCACTCAAACCAAGTGTCCCATGGATCCTTAACACCAGAATTATGAGCTAATTCTTCTGACAGGTCTGTGAATCCTTTTAGGGCTTTGGCTATGCTCCCTTCTACCCTTGGTCAGTATCATGTGGTCTGGCAGGCTTCTACCCCATTTATCTTTGCGTTCTTTTACCTGGACTGGTCTATATCCCCCATATTACCCATAGCTGTTGCAGATCTCGAGTCAAGTGCATCAGTTTACTATGGTGTAGAAGTCAAACTGATATGTGACCCTTGTAGCTGTGGTACTAACATGACCTCCCGTATGTTCTCCCATATTCTCTCCTACATGACCTTCCACCCTCTTGTGATCTCCTCCCCCTGCTTTATTCTGAGTATGTACAGTGTTGGCCAAAAGTATTGACACACCTGCAATTCTGTCGGATAATACTCAGTTTCTTCCTGAAAATGATTGCAATCACAAATTCTTTGGTATTATTACCTTCATTTAATTTGTCTTCAATGAAAAAACACAAGAGAGAATGAAGCAAAGATTAAAACATTGATCATTTCACACAAGACTCCAAAAATGGGCCAGACAAAAGTATTGGCACCCTCAGCCTAATACTTGGTTGCACAACCTTTAGCCAAAATAACTGCCATCAACCGCTTCTGGTAACCATCAATGAGTTTCTTACAATGCTCTGCTGGAATTTTAGACCATTCTTCTTTGGCAAACTGCTCCAGGTCCCTGATATTTTTAAACCAATTAGTTTTTATTAAGTAGGTTTTATGAGTACAAGCATAACAAGAATGCATGTAAAATTGGGTGAATAATGAAAGGGGAGGGGAGGGGGAGGAAAGGGAGGATGGGAAGATTACAGTGCAGTAAGGGATTCGCTCTGTGTACCCAGAAAAAAAAGTCATATTCACATTTAAAATAACATATATGAAAGTATAACACATTTACTACAGGAGATGTGTAGGTCAACACTGAAACAAGATAAACTAACTTAGGTCTGAACTATATTGTATGGCGAGGCGAGCCATGGGTCCCACCATCGTTGGGTTTTTGCTCGTGTTGGAAGGTCGTGAGCTAGCATGAGTTCATACATACAATGGGTATTAAGGCGAGAGATGACCTCCGATATGGAGGGTGGTGTCGATGATCTCCAGTGAGTCGCTATTACCAAGCGTGTGGCTACCAGGACATTGGTGAGAATAGGTCTCAGCAGTGAAGGGAGAGCCTCGACACCCAGTCCCAACACAGCCAGAGGCGCCGCTAAAGCAATAGGGACACTCATTAATTCGTTAAGCAGGGATTCCACTTGAAGCCATAAGCGGTGTATGTGAGGGCAAGACCACCACATGTGGACCATAGTGCCCAGGTCCACGCATCCCCTCCAGCATCGAGGGGAAGGGGAAGGGTCAGCAGTCCCAAATCTAGCTAGTCGGACTGGGGTCAGATACCAATTGAACAGCAGTTTTTTAGATTGCTCAAGATGAGCGACACATCGGGAGTATTTAGCGGCATGGGCTGAGGCAAGGTGCCATTCCTCCAGAGATGCAGCAAAGTCGAGTCTGTCTTCCCATTCAATCATATAGGATAGTTTCTCAGAGGAGAGTGCAATTTGGAACGCATTATATATGATAGAGACTCCCCTGGTAACACAGCTCGATTGCTTAAACAGTGCCGGGAGAGAAGGCGAAGTGTTCGAAGGATCAAAACTAGGGATGTCAGTGGCATTTAAAAAATGTCGTAGGCGGATATACGAGAAAAGGGAATTTGTGGGGAGAGTGAATTTACGGTTGAGAGTTTCAAAGGATGCAAGACGGTTCTGCTCCAGCAGCTTCCAAAGATAAGGGGCAGCTGGGTCGCTCCAACGTGCCAGAGAAATGTCACCCATGAGAAGCTCCACCGCGTGTAATGTAATATACCTGAAAAGGAACGAAAGGTGGGTTCTAGAAAGCGCACGCCAGACAGAGAGAACTCCATGCACGGCCTTAAGTGCAAGATTAGGGGAGGAAGAACACAAAAGATTCATTTCCAATAGAAGGCGTGTGGAACCTGCCGGGGCGAAGTAGGACTCTATTTGGAGCCAGTGTGAAGAGGGAGACTGAACCCACCAGGTTCTTGCTGAATCCAGAACTATGGCTACATAGTATGTAGCAATATCAGGGACACCAAAACCTCCTCTTTTAGTGGGAAGAGACAAAATTTTCATCGCCACTCTAGGGGTCTTATTGTTCCATATAAATCTGGTGAGTATGGATTGAAAAGCCCGCAGATATTTTTTAGGGAAGGGGAGGGGAATGCAGCGCAAAATGTATAGAATCCTAGGGAGGAGCATCATTTTCACCGTATTTATGCGGGCCACCCAGGAAAGTTGAAACGACGAATAGTCCGAGCTAGCAGCTCGGAGTGAAGATATCAGGCTCTCACAGTTAGAACGCACAATATGTTTTGAGTTTGTAATTTGGATGCCTAAGTATTTAAAACCTGCCGATGACCATAGTGATGGGAAAAGTGAGGTATCGCTGTGAGTCTGTGGGGAGGTTAAGAGGAAAGACTGAAGATTTTGCAAGGTTAAGTTTGTAATACGAAACAGCAGAGAAATCTGAGAGAACAGAGAGTACTGCAGGAAGAGAGGTGTCTGGATTAGTGTACGTGAGAACATCATCCGCATAGAGACTTATTTTGTGGTCCACTGGACCTACCACAATCCCAGTGATCTCAGGATGCGAGCGAATTATGGCGGCTAGCGGCTCCATGACAAGGGCGAAAACTAGAGGAGAGAGGGGGCAGCCCTGCCTGGTCCCATTGGAGATCGCAAAGTCCGAGGACGTGAATCCTCCAGCCCTCACGAACACACTGGGAGAAGTATATAAAGCCAGGATAGCAGATCTGATGTTGCCCGTGAAGGCAAATTTGTCCAGGACAGCTGCCAAGAACCCCCAGTGCACACGGTCAAAAGCTTTTTCAGCATCAAGGGAGACCAGCACACCAGGGGATCCCCTCTTCTCTAAGACCTCAATGAGGTCAATAACTCGCCTTGTCGCATCTCTCGCCTGTCTGCCAGGTATGAAGCCCACCTGGTCCATGGCGATCAAGGATGGAAGAACCCCCTTGAGACGGTCTGCCAGCAATTTCGAATACAATTTTAGATCGCAGTTCAGCAATGCTATGGGGTGGTAGCTGGCTGGATCAGTGGGAGTTTTCCCCGGTTTCAGGATCGTGGAGATGGAGGCTCGAAGGCCCTCAGGTTTGATGTTCCCCTCACGCTGCCAATAGGTGAAAAGTGCTAGGAGACGCGGAGCCAGAAGGGGGGCGAAAGAGGAATAATTTTGGAAGGAGAAACCGTTAGGTCCCGGGGCCGATCTCTTTTTAGATGTTCGGCTGACCTCTAGTATTTCTTGGAGAGAGAAAGGGGCATTAAGAGTATTTAGCTGGGACGGTGATAGTGAAGGGAGGTCAGCTTTGGCAAGAAAAGAAGAGATAATAGCCGAAGTGGGTTGTGGGGTCGAGGGAGAGGATTGTAGATTATAAAGTTCGTTGTAAAACTCACGGAATTGTTCAGCGATATGAATCGGATTCCGGATTGCTGTACCTTGGGGCGTAGTGACATGGGAAATACGAGCACGCTCTTCGGATTTTTTGATTCTACGTGCCAGGAGCGCACCCGCATGGTCGCCCATACTGTAGAAGTAAGACTTGGTCTTTTTTAAGTGAAGCTCCACTTTAGAGAGAAGAAGAGCTCTAAGATCATTGCGGGACTTCGTGAGGTCAGAGAGCACGGTTGGGGAGGGAGCAGATTTATATAAGGTTTCAAGGTCTTTCAATTTGCTTAAAAGGGAAGTCAGAGTCAAATTGTACTGTCTCTTCTTATAGGCTGAAAGCTTGATTAAATGTCCTCTCATGACAGCCTTATGGGTGAACCACAATGTGTCCGGAGCGACATCATTGACATCATTCATATGAAAGAATTCTGTCAATTGTGAGGAGAGAGCATCGCAATTGCCCTGTGAGACTAAAAGCTGTTCATTGAGCCTCCAAGAAGTAAAGGGGTTGCGTGGAGTAGAGTCTTTAAAGGTTAGAGTAATAGGGGCATGGTCAGACCACGTTATTAGGTCAATCGTCGAGTCCGAGCAAAGGGAAGAAGAGAGTCACTGACCAGTATAAAGTCTAATCGACTGAAAGAGCGATGTCGAGGAGAGAAGGAGTAGTCACGTTCGGTACTGTGATGATATCTCCAGACGTCATGGAAATGAAAGGAGTCCAGCAGTGGGCCCAAATCTGTTCTATATGTTGATGGCGAGGAGCAGTCAAGTGAACGTATCAGGGGGGCATTTAGGTCACCTGCAATCAATTTATGTCCCGTCATAATAGGAGTGAGAGAGTCGAGAGTAGAGCGTATGAAAGTTGATTGTCTGTAGTTAGGGGTGTAGAGGGCGAGTAAAGAAAAGAGAACGTCATTCAGTTTACATATTAATAGTAAGAAACGGCCCTCGGGGTCAGGGTAGCAGTGATCAATTCAAATGTCAATCTGTGTGAGATTAATATAGCAACACCTGCTACCTTTTTCTTCGCATTCGCGAAGTAGCGATAGGGGAAGAGATGAGATTTTATGCGTGTATTGTCCTCTTCCAATAAATGAGTCTCTTGTAGAAGGACAACGTCCGCTCGGGACTTTCTTAGCTGGCCATATAAGAGGGAGCGCTTTTGCGGTGAGTTCAAACCGTTAACATTCAACGACAGAACAGATATAGCCATAATAATAAATCCAGAAAAGGATCAAACAGTGGGTACAGAGTTAACCACATCAGTATCTTACAGTAACTGCATGTATCTGTAATGGGAGTGGGGAATTGGAAGGGAGACAAGGAGGGGATAATACCAACATCAAATAAGACACAGTAAACCAAATCGCATGAGCTGCAACAAAGGATCGCACACGCGACATGGAGTGAAACATAACAGAAAATGGGGTGAACACCAGAGCTCTGGAGGAGGTAACCCAAAAAGAGGGACAGGAGGTCCAGGGACCCAACCACCAGACACTCAAAGTCTAGTAAAAGGGGAAATTAGTCCAAACCAAATGGAGAGGAACTAGTGGAGAGGAAGTAGAAGAGAATAGGAATAAAAACAGCTCGCTCAACGCGGCAAAACCTCATCGTAGCATTAATTCAGAGAAAGAGGGGTGAGGGGAAAGCTGGAAACTAAAGAAGAGGGGAGGAAAAACAGAGAGAAAGGGGGGGGAGAGGAAGATAAAGGGGGCTGAAAAAAAAAGAGGGGGGGGGAGAGCGGAATGAGAGGTAGAAGGACGGTGAAAGCGAGATCAGATACTAAGAGAGGAGAGGGGAGAAAAAGGGAAGTCAGGAGAGGGGGGAAGGAGAGATCAGTCAGGAAGGATGGGAATCAAATAAGGCAGTTAGAAAGAGTGTAAAGAAGTAAGAGAAAGATGAGGGAATAAAGAAACAGTGAAATAACCTGGGAGGTGTAGCTAGGAGAACAGGAAGGCGGAATCCCCAAGAGGCACGCCAGCGGTACTGGGTCCAATATGTAATGAAGCCACATCGTCCAGAAAAAAGGCAGGGTCCTTCACACGATTTTCCAGTCTGGATCCACTCTGCGGGCTTTAGGAACACGCTTGGAAGGCTGACCCGTCTTCGGACACTGAGTTGTCGTTGGATCTGCAGGAGGGAGAATGTCCCAAGACTTTAAAAGATGTTCGCTCGTTGAGGGGTCAGGCAAACATAAGACGTCTCATCCTTCCGGACAATCAAGCGGGTGGACGCCCCAACCGATAGGGAATCTCCTTTTCTCTTAGGATTGTGGTGTAGGGCTTAAACGCCCTACGGATGGCCAATGTAGCAGGAGATAGATCCGGGAAGACTTGTATGTCAGTGAATCTCAAAGAGAGGGAAGGTGATGCACGTAGAGCTCGCAGGAATTCTTCTTTGGCCTCAAAGAAGTGAATCCTTCCCAGAACATCTCTAGGCAGCTCCGCACGGATTCCCTGTGGTTTGGGGACCCTGTGGATACGATCTACTTTCATGTCTATGGGTTCAAGATCAGGAAGGACCTCTCGCATGAAGTCCCGCAGGAAGCTTCTGAGTTCCTCCTGTGGGACTGACTCCGGTATGCCCCTCAGGCAAATATTGTTTTGCCTGTTGCGGTCCTCCAGATCAGTCTGTTTGGTATTCACAGCT
Source organism: Allobates femoralis (assembly GCA_033576535.1). Classification (NCBI taxonomy): domain Eukaryota; kingdom Metazoa; phylum Chordata; class Amphibia; order Anura; family Aromobatidae; genus Allobates; species Allobates femoralis. The sequence goes on along the minus strand of JARQOC010000005.1, from coordinate 341,763,387 downwards.
CCCATTGCATTCTGGAGTATCTCGTGCTCATCCCACAGGTCGTTGTGGGATTGAATTAACTCGGCCATTTTGGTCTCCATGTTATCCGTGCGGTTCCCCAGGTCTGTCACATCTCCACGGAGGTCCGCGACCATAGACCTCATATCCTGTAATGAAGACCGGAGCTCCGCCAGCAAGGTCTTCATAAGAGAGAGAGTGACGGGAGTCTCCGGGGGCAGGGACGTGACAGAGATCTCCTGCGAGTGCTGATCTCTGCGCGAGGCGCGGAGCAGCCCAGGGAGACTGCGGCGCCATGTTTGAGGAAAGCGCGGGAGCCTGGGGGCCCGGGGAGAAGTAATCAGAAACCCGTTTAGGTAAAAGGGCGTGTTGGTTCTTTACTTTCCCCATCTATGGAGGAAAGGTCTCGGGAGTTGGGAGCTGGATTTGTGCAGGAATTGAGCGGTGTGGCAGCTTTAAAAACCGCTTTTGTGCCTCGGGGACCGGGAGCTCCTGGATTATGCGACAAGGTTCTTTAACCACCATCCGCACAATCTTTCATTGAAATCTCTCGTCAATTTTTCTTTTCCGTCCACATCTAGGGAGATTAGCCACAGTGCCATGGGCTTTAAACTTCTTGATGACACTGCGCACGGTAGACACAGGAACATTCAGGTCTTTGGAGATGGAGCCTTGAGATTACTCATGCTTCCTCACAATTTGTTTTCTTAAGTCCTCAGACAGTTCTTTGGTCTTCTTTCTTTTCTCTATGCTCAATGTGGTACACAGAAGTACACAGGACAGAGTTTGAGTCAACTTGAATACATGTCAACTGGCTGCAAGTGTGATTTAGTTATTGCCAACACCTGTTAGGTGCCACAGGTAAGTTACAGGTTCTGTTAATTACACAAATTAGAGAAGCATCACATGATTTTTCTAACAGTGCCAATACTTTTGTCCATCCCCTTTTTTATGTTTGGTGTGTAATTAGATCTAATTTGGCTTTAGGACAATTCTTTTTGTGTTTTTTTCATTGAAGACAAATTAAATGAAGATAATAATACCAAAGAATTTGTGATTGCAATCATTTTCAGGAAGAAACTGAGTATTATCTGACAGAATTGCAGGGGTGTCAATACTTTTGACCAACACTGTATATCAGGATTAAGAGCAAAACAACCATTTTTGGCTTCTGGATCTGGTGCCTTCTTGCAGTGGGATGCGTGGATCCATGTAGGCCTTTCTTCAACCTTCACAGCCGTGGAGGTGACCAGCAGGACTTGGAAGGGGCCGTCATCTCTGGGATCAAGAGCACGTCTACTGAATCTTTTGATGAGAACCCAATCTCCTGGCTGGATCTGATGGGTTCTTTCCAAGCTTTGAGGATCTGGGAGAGAGGAAAAAACTCGAGAATGTATTTTAGTCAAATGCTTTGTTAATTCGGTAACAAACTTAGTCAAACTTTCATACTGTAGGGTCAGCTGCTGGGGGAAATGCAACTCTAGTCTGGGGGCACTTCCGAACAGAATCTCATAGGGACTTAGCTTAGTTGCATTAGCTGGGGTGTGTCTGACACTGAACAATGCGAGGGGAAGACTTTCATCCACGGCTTCCCCGTTTCCAGTGCTGCTTTCAGCATTTTTGCCTTTAATACCCCGTTTCCTCTCTCGACCCTTCCTGGATTTTTGGGATGATACAGAGTATGGAGGGCTAACTCTGTCCCCAGGGTCTGCCATATCTCTTTGGTCAGATTGGCTGTGAATGCTGGCCCTTGGTCACTCTCTATGGTTTCTGGGACCCCATATCTGCACACTATCTCTGAGAGGAGTTTCTTTGCAGTGGTTTTAGCAGATTGGTTCTTCACAGAGAAAGCTTCTGCCCAACCAGAGAATATTTCCATAACTACCAGTGCATATTGAAAACTCCTGAATGTGGTCAATCTGTATGCGTTGGAAGGGGTACAAGGGTCTAGGTGTACACTTCTGTAGAGTTTTCTCTGTTTTTCCTGGGTTACACCGGGCACAGACTAGGCATCCTCTAGTGTAATTTGCTGCCATTGTTGAAAAGCCAGGTGCGTGGTAGTACTGTCTCACAAGATTGTGCATCTTCATTTTTGATTGATGGGTGGGGCCATGGGCTCATCTGGCAATCATTGGGTAGAGGGCTCGTGGGAGGCATAGTTTTCCTTTCAGTAGTATCAGATGCTTCTCATACTGCACAGCTCCATCTTGGACCCATTTTTCCTTCTCTTCATTGGATGCTTGCTTCTGCAGGGTCAGGACCATGTTCTGCCAGGATTGTTCATCCGTCTTCTTCTTGTGCGATCTTCTTCTTGTCCTGAGTCGTCTTCTTGTCCTGAGTCTGTCAAGAGATACAAGTTGGAGGGTTCTGTGATGAGTGGCTTCACTGCTGCTTTCTTAGCTGCCCTGTAAGTCAAGTCATTCCCCATGGCTTCTCTTGAGGTCCCTCCAGTGTGTGCCTTTACCTTAAGTACCGCGACTCTTTCTGGCATCAGCAAGGACTCCAGCAATTCCTTCACTGCTCTTCACCGCTCTTCCTGTGCAGACATGGACGCTGGTAGTGGTTTGGCCATCAACACAGTATCTTCTGTGACCACCGCCATACTCGTGTGAAACCGTCCTTCTTGGTCCGCATATCTTGATCCATCCACGAAGAGAGCCAAATCTGGGTCTTCCAGTGGCGTATATGTGACTGTGTCAAATCGGAGGTTTCTTGTCTCATAAGCGCCAGACAATCGTGCTGAGCCATTTCAAAGTCGGTTTCCTCTTCCACCGAAGTGTCAGAGACGTCACATTTCCCCCTTGGAAGAGGGAGGAGAGTTGCAGGGTTCAGAACATCACACCTGGAAATTGTCACGTTGTCTGGGAGTAGAAGGGAACATTGTAGCCGTAGGTGACGTGCAGCAGAGAGATGTTTTAGGTTGGGTCTGGGCCAGAATGGCAGTGATATCATGTGGCATGTCCTTTCTTCTCCATCACAAACAGGCAGAAGGGTTTCTTGTAGTCGGGGAGTCCAAGGGCAGGAGAGCATATGATGGCATCCTTCAGCGTGTAGAATCCATCAATGGTTCAGTGTGTGGGGGTTGGGCACAATCGGAGTATCCCAGACTGTGGCTTCATTCACTGCCCGTAGATCTTGCACCATGCAAAACTTGAAAGGTCGTCTCTTTGGCATTTTCTTCTTGACTGGAAACAGTGGGGTGTTGCATGGTGACTTGGTCGGGAGACTGCTCCATTCTTGACGTAGGGCGTCAGTTGTTGTTAGATAGCATCTGAGTGGGCAATGGAGAGAGGGTACTGGGGCTTACGGGGTAAGCGGGCTCCTGGTTTAAGCTTGACTTCCACTGGCTGGACTGGGAGCTTTCCAATGTCTTCAGGGCCTTGGGCCCACAAGATGTCTGGTATCTGTGAAAGCCAGGCTGCATCCGTAGGTTGTATTGTCTTAGCAATGTGAAAGAGGCTGAAAACCTATGAAACTTCTTCCTGGTCCAGAGCAATAGTAAGAGTGACAGTACCATTTTCCTGAAAGGAGATGTTGGCGTGTAACTTCATCAGTAAGTCAGTTCCCAGTAGGTTCACTGGACAGGTGTTGGACACCACCAATCAAGATAACATGCTCTGTGTGGGTTGCAGGCTGACACACAATGGGCAGGTCATAGGGGTATAATTGATGACTCCATCAACACCCACACATGGGATGGTTTCTTCTGTGAGGCAGTCTGAGTCAGGTAAGTCAGCAAATCTTATCATGCTTCTGGCTGCACCGGTATCCACTAAGAAGGGGATGGATCTTCCTTGTACCTCCAAAACATACAGTAGGAGTCGGGCCGCAAGCTTGTCTGTTGGCTTTGCAGAGCATATTGTAAGTTGGTGGATCCGGCATGCCTATGTCCTATAGCTGGGTGGAGGGGGCGAGTGGTGGTG